>QANU01041584.1:454228-531458 GCA_003254905.1 Nissolia schottii
TTTTTTTTTTTTTTTTTCTTTAATGTTTTGAGCTGTTTTGTTAAACTCTTTTGTTATATAGCTCGCCTTCCTCCTTCGAAGTCTTGAGCTCTTTTGCAATAAAAAAAAAGTTGTATTAGCTTAGCTCGGTGCTCATTTCACAACATATCGTGAGACTCATTAAACACATGGATCTCGAGATATGTTGTGAGAGATGTGATAAAATATCTACACTTTTTGAGTTGTTCAAATAACATTTTGAAATGATAAAATACATCAATACGGCTAATAATTTCCAGAACCAGGTGGACCAAAAGTCTTTTTAATTTGTCCTGAACGGCTAATAAATATTAGTTGCGTATTAATCTGAATGCCACAATTTAACTGAATAAAAAATAACACACCTTTCATACCCCCAAAAAATAATAATAATAATTAAAATGTCGTTAATTTTTCAAGACCGTTGGAGCAACATACAAAACTTTGACAACCAAATATATATGTAAATAAATAAGGGCAGAGAGATTGAAATTGATTATTGCTCTTCACAGCTATTTGAAACCAGACTTAGCTAGTTGTACTTTGACAATTACGGTACCCATACGTATATCTATTTGAATGGCTGACTATTATATCTGCAAAATTATACGGCAACGAAAGGAAAGTGGTAATATTAAATTTTAACATCATAGTCATAATGTTCCTTGATGAAGCAAACTACCTATATATTAGTAGTACCACTATGACAAAATAATCAACATCTGTAATTCGACTATGAAAAAAAATTTCTTAACCAACCATTGCAGGCGCGCTCAAACAAAACTTTCTAAAAAAACGTAAGAAAAATGCATACCGTTTATTGTGATGATTATTATTTATCAATTAATACGTGTTTGACCTTTGCATCCCATATCATTGAGCTACTTGTTACTAGGGGTAAAAATATGTCATACCGTTCGTTAGAGCCTATGATCTGGCCCGTTTAAGGCATGGTCTAGTTTGTTTACCGAACAAAGTGGTCTTTCTAACTTCTTGCAACATAGAGAACACAAGCGCAATCAGTGACAAATCCAAAAAATTTAAGATGTGCAGACAAATTATATAAACATAACAAAAAATTTCATATTATTATATTTAAGTAGAGGTGTGAATGGGTTAGATTGAATCGAGATGAACAAAACTCAAACCCAACCCAATTTTATTATCAAATCATTTCTTTGAGTGCTTCAACTTCTTAGAGATAGTAAATTAGTGCTTCAACCTCCACCATGTTCATCATTAATCGGCACTAGAAGCGATCATACAAATGTTTATCTTGATCTACTGTGTGCAATTCAGCCTTCACTAAGAAATAGTTCTTTTCGGATGGAGGGTAATCAGAAGGAATTAGAAGGCCATTCAGTGAAAGATTACAAGCAATGCACCAAAAGCCCTTTTACGATTCAAAGTTCTAATAGTTGTAGTAGTATAGGTCAAGAAAACAATGGATTATGGCATAAGAAAGAATAAGGTAAAATCTTCTTTTAGTCTCATAATTATATGTACTTAATATGCTTTTGATTATAAGTTGAAGGAAATATTTCAATTTTAAATAGTGGATCTTTTCAATTTAGAGACTAAATATCATTTGTTGTGTGGTCATATGATGCCTAAGAAACCAACAAGCTAAGTTGTTGGACGAGCGGTGATGAACTTAGTCCCTTGCAAGAATGAGGACATGCGTGTTTGAGTTATATTTAAAAGTTTTTCGAGCTGTGTTTAGGTCGTGTTCAAACAAAAAAAATAAATTTAAATACTAAATAATTTACAATAATATGAACGGTTAGAAAGTTAGTAAGTATTTACATATGAAATTATTTAAAATATTTCATATATTACAAAAGGGATTTAGAAAGCATTAAAAATTAATAGTTTAACACTAATAAAAATAATTAATATTATTATAAATTTTAAATTTTTGTAAATATATATTGCGTTTGCACCTTATAAAATTTTGAAACATATTCTGTGTTGTGTCATATCTAATGTTTGTATGTGTATTGCTTCTTAAGGACTCTTTGTAACCACAAAAAAAGGTTTCTCTATCAATGACACTTCAAGTATCAACTAGAATCTAGCCCGCGCCATGCGCGACAAGATTATATGTATTTAATCTAAAGTCATTTTTTATAACCCTGATACAATGTCTACCATAAATTGCTATTGAATATAAGTAAGAGATTAAGTAATTCTGAAATGCCGCATTTGTGTAATAATGACGATCAACAATGTAGAAATAAAACACTATGTCAATAGGTTTTTAGAATGTAAACAAGATAACTTTAAGTTAGTTGCACAAACAAATATAAACTTAACATTTTTAATAATTTCCTTGTACACAACATTAATGTTTGTATCACCGTACAGTCTTCATAGCATATTATAATCTTATGCCTGTTAGTGACTCGCGATATCGCTATATAGAACTGTCCATGAGTAAAAAAAACTAATTTCTTCTAATGGAACTCAACCTTAGAAGGGATATGATTAATATGAGTGGGTGATACTTGACTTTAAATTAACCTTAAACCATTCCGCTTCAAAAACAATTTTAGCTTGATTTCAATTTGTGTGTAGAACTTTGATCAATGTTCTCCTTCGTTGATGAATGACATTGTGATAAGACTTCCTTGCTTAGTAGACATTAACAATTATTAAGTAAAGATAAGATAAAGAAAAGAACATTTGAATTTATTAGAAGCTAAAGAGTATAATAATTGATAATGGTGTCTGTCTCACCAAGCTAAATTTCCATTAAAGGATTCTTGTGAGGCGTTGTCGATTTTGCTTGTTTGCTTCCACCCAAAGTTGGCGATTTAGATCTATTTGTAGGATGAGCAAAATTACTTCAAGTACATATTCCTGGTTGTTAAGATACGATTGATTCGATTAATGTATCATATATTTGATTTGATTATGATTTAATCTTGTAAATATCTGATTGACTGTAATTAGGATTAGATTGATTCCTTTATTTATTATTTGATTTTCAGCCTTGGGTTCCCAGCTTATAAATAGGCTTACCTTGTATTGTAATAGATGCACTCGAAAATATATTCAATATCCTCTCTAATCCTCAGTTATTCTCCTATCATAAGTTATGTTTCTTAGCCTCTAACATGGTATTAGTAAGCCAAGTTCTCTCTCCCACATAATGCCCAATTTTCCTTGAGTTTTTTTTCCCTCCTAAGACCTGTTTTCTTTTGTCACCATCGGCACCGCAGAATCGGCTATCCTTCACCGTACCCACCACCAAAATTTGGTGTTGTTCTGACGCTGCATGCGCTCTCACGCGCCTCTTGAAGTCTGTTGCACCGAGATCCACGCGCTCCATGTGCTCCTAGGCCTGCACTCCCTCTCGCACGTGCCTTTGGTCCAAGTCCAGTAGCCCAGCCCAACCCAGGTTCAACCCAATCTGCATTGATTTTTTTTAATTATTATTTCTCTGCAACACAAAAAAAAAAACACAAAAACAAAACCGGCAAGCCCACCAACACCCCCAACCCAACCTGCCTTCTGACCCGCTCGCCAACCCGCCTTCCTGACTCGCTTGCCCAAGTCCATTGACTATCTCCGTGTGCGTTGACCTCGAGGTTGATGTGGCACCACGCTGCTAAGCTGTCCTTGCCACGTTTCTGTTGCTGATGACGTGGCTTGCTGACATGGCACTTAAGCCAACCCTTCCTAAAGTTTTTTGGTGAGATAAATCCATTTTTGTAGTCCTTTTTCGTTAATTCTCTTTCAAATGTGCTTTTTTTTTTTCCTTTGCTATTGTTTTGCCTCTTGTCATGGATAAGACAGATGTTGCTCATCCTATTCTGGTTACCCTCAATGGTTCTAATTACATCCATTGGGTTGAGGCAATGCATGATTTTTTGAAAGGATGCAAATTTTGACGATATGTAACTGGTGACATTACATGTCGTATCAAATCAGAAGATGATACTGGTGCAACTTTTGCCTATGAATTAGAAGAATGGGATAGTAATAACCACCAAATAATCACTTGGTTCCACAATACTTCCACATCAAGCATTCACCTTCAGTTTGACCATTTTGACACCGCCAAAGAGGTATGAGATCATTTGAAAAATCATTACACTATTTCTGATTTATCACATCAATATCAATTGTTGAAGGAACTTCATAGTCTAAAACAAGGGCCTAGACAAACTATTTATGAATTTTTAGCCCAAATAGAAGCTATTTGGGATCAATTGACATCATGTGAACCAACCATGAAACGTAATAGTAATGCTAAGCGATATGCGAAGTATCGTAATCGCATCAGGCTGATTCAATTTCTGATGGCTCTCACTGATGACTATGAACCAGTTCGAGCATCCCTGCTACATTAAGATCCACTACCCACTCTCAAGGATGCTCTTCCTCGCCTGAAGTTAGAAGAAACTCGCTTTTGTCTCCTTCAACCGACAACAGATATGGCCTTTGCAACAACTGACGGCATGAGTAAATCGTGTCGCCATTGTCACCGATCGGGACACATCCTTCCAGAATGTCCCACCATAGAATGTCACACATACAAGAAAAAAGGTCACATTTCCTCCAATTGCCATGCCCTAGTCTGCCGATACTACAAGAAACCAAGACACTTGATTGATGATTGTCCTACTCGTCCTCCAAGGCCTGCTCTGAATAAGTCTCAGCATCACCTTAGTTCCTCTAAAGTTGTGCTTGTCACTGCTGCCACAACCAGAGATACTGTGGCTTTTTCCTCTGCCACTTCTACCGCTGTTGTCTCTCCAGGTGATATCGAGTCTATTTTGAAACAACTTCTTTCCCTTTCCAGTAATACTCCAGTTGCCTTGTCCACCACCTTAGGTAATACAAAATGGTAT
The DNA here is from genome assembly GCA_003254905.1 of Nissolia schottii. NCBI lineage: Eukaryota > Viridiplantae > Streptophyta > Magnoliopsida > Fabales > Fabaceae > Nissolia > Nissolia schottii. The sequence goes on from QANU01041584.1 coordinate 459,106, forward strand.
TTTGACTTTGCATGTTGTAATCACATGACATCTGCATCGCATAACTTTTCTTCCATGACTGCCCATGACATTCCATCGGCTATACACACTGTAGATGGATCTCTTATGAATGTTAGTCATAAGGGCTCCATTTCCTCACCTAATCTCACATTGCCTAAAACATATCTCATCCCTAAGTTAAATTTTCATCTTATCTTTGTTGGTTAATTATGTTATCTTGGATATGAAGTTACCTTTTCTGCTTTTGGTTGCTGTGTGCAGAACCCACAGACGAGACAGATCAATGGGACAAGATGTAAGATTGGAAGACTATTTGAGCTCAGTATTCTTCATGTTCCTTCTCCATCCAATCTATGTGCCGCCTCCACATCCTCTTCCTTCAAACTTTGGCATCACTATCTTGCTCATAGCTCGGTAGGGAAGATACGCCATCTGCTATCTACAGAAATTCTAGGATGTATTAGTAATGAATCCTTTAATTGCATTTCTTGTCAAACTGATAAACAAATAGCTTTTTCTTTTAAAAAAAATAAATTCATTTCTGATTCTCCTTTTGATTTAGTGCACTCTAATATTTGGGGACCCGCTCCCACTCCCACAATGGGAAGATCACAGTATTTTGTCATTTTTATTGATGATCATTCACGCTATACTTGGATATATCTAATGAAGAACCGTCATGAATTGATTGAAATCTATATTAACTTTGCTAAAATGATTAAAACTCAATTTTCAAAAGTGATCAAAGTTTTTCAATGTGACAATGCCATGAAATATCGTGACTCAAAGCTCTTGACCTTTCTTAATAAACAGGGAACTCTATTTGAATTTTCTTGTCCTAGTACTTCTCAGCAAAATGGTCATGCGGAAAGGAAGCGTTGTCACATTTAAGACTCTGTGTGTGCTATGCTTATCTCTTCCACATGTCCTAAGAGGACTTGGGGTGAAGCTTCCCTTACCGTTATTTATGTCCTTAATCGGCTTTCATCCTCTATACTTGCAAATGTTTCTCCTTTTAAGTGTCTCCACCACACTCCTCCTGATTACAATAATCTAAAGGTTTTTGGTTGTGCGTGCTTTATTCTTCTTCAACCGCATGAATACACTGAACTTCAATCTTGTGCTCGCCTTTGTTGTTTTCTTGGATATGGGACAGAGAATAAAGGTTATTGTTGCTGGGATCCCATCTCTTAGCGCATTCGTATCTCTTGTCATGCCATTTTTTTTGGGAACATCACATGTTTTCATCCATGTCTTCCTTTAAAGCAATTCCCACCACCATGAATCCTCTTTTACTAACTCCTCTCTAGATCTTTTTCCTAGTGAATCTGATGCAGGTTCTTATCATGAGCTCACGCTTCCTTCTGACACTCTAATCACTCTTGATGACCGTGTTCTGGACGTAGATCCTACACCAGTTCCTCATGAGTATCTTGATCGTCCAACTAGGGTAAGAAATCCACCTTCATATCTTCGTGATTATCATTATTTTTCTACCATGCTTCACTTACATGAACCATATTCCTACAAAGAAGCATCGACAGATCCTTATTGGCAGCTTGTTATGCAAGAAAAATACAGGCATTAGAAAAGACTCACACTTAGGACTTGGTCGATCACCCTTTTAATAAGGCTCTTGTGGGATGCAAATGGGTCTACAAGATCAAGACTCATTCTGATGGCTCTATTGAAATATATAAGTCCCCTTTGGTTGCAAAGGGATTTTCACAAGAATATGGAATTGATTATGAAAAGACTTTTGCCCTTATCGAACGCATCACCTCTGTACGTGTTCTTCTAGCTATTGCAACAACTCAAAAATGGACACTTAGTCAAATAGATGTGAAAAATGCCTTTCTTAATGGTGATTTAGAAGAAGAAGTATATATGTGACCTCCCCAGGGTTACACTTGTCCACCAAACTAAGTTTGTCTTCTACACAAGACCTTATATGGCCTCAAACAGGCTCCTCGTGCACGGTTTGCCAAATTTAGTTTCACTATCAATCAACTTGGGTTCTCTTCCAGTCCTCATGACTCTGCTTTTTTCATTCGTCGGACCACTCAAGGCTTAGTGTTACTATTACTCTATGTTGATGATATGATCATTACTGGCGATGACACCTCAGGCATCACTGGTGTTAAGACATCCTTGAGCCACCATTTTGAAATGAAAAATCTTGGCCCTCTCAGTTATTTTTTGGGTCTTGAAGTACTTACCTCTATTGATGGTATTTTTCCGTCTCAAGCCAAGTATGCCTCTGATCTTATTTCTCGCATTGGTCTTACAGATAGCCAAATAGAATCCACTCCTCTTAAACCTAATGTTTGTTTTACACCTATGGATGGTACCGTACTTGATAATCCTACTTTATACAGACAACTTGTTGGAAGCTTAATCTACTTTACTGTTACTTGTCCTGACATCTCCTATGCAGTACACAGTTCATGAACAGTCCACGATCATCTCATTATGCAGCAGTTCTTCGCATTCTTCGCTATGTCAAAGGAGCATTGTTTCATGGACTTCATTTCTCCGCCCACTCTTCATTGATCCTCCAAGCCTACTCTAATGCTGATTGGGGTGATGATCATACTGATCTTCGTTCTACCACAGGCTATTGCATCTTCCTTGGTGACTCCCTCATCTCTTGGCATAGCAAGAAGCAGACCTTGACTGCTTGTTCTAGTACTGAAGCTGAGTATCGAGCTCTTGCTGACACCATCTCTAAACTCCTTTGGATACGTTGGCTTCTTTATGATTTAAGCATCTCCCAGTCATCTCCTACTGATCTATATTGTGATAACGGAAACGCTATCCAGATTGCTCATAATGATGTCTTCCATGAGCGCACCAAACACATTGAGATTGATTGCCATTTCATTCGCCAACACATTTTGCGTGGCGATCTTCGACTCCTCTCGATCAGGACTCGACCAACATCCTGGTCGTTTTCGCACTTTGGTTTTCAAACTCAAGTTAGTTTCATCAAAGCCTACTTGAGTTTGAGGAGGGATGTTAAGATATGATTGATTCGATTAGTATATCGTATATTTTATTTGATTATGATTTGATCTTGTAAATATCTGATTGATTGTAATTAGGATTAGATTGATTCCTTTATTTATTATTTGATTTTTAGCCGTTGGGTTTCTAACTTATAAATAAACTCACCTTGTATTGTAATAGATGCACTCTAAAATATATTCAATATTCAACAATACTCCTCTCTAATACTCAGTTATTCTCCTGTCATAAGTTATGTTTCTTAGCCTCTAACACTGATAATACAAATAGATAACCATAAAGAATCATTAAAAATTTTATGGGGTTTAGTTTGATTGTTTTTTTTTTTTATTCAACGGAAGAAATTTAGTTCAAATGTAAAAAAACTATGGAAAAAGAGAGCGGTGAAAAGAAAAGGACAGGAATAAAGAGCCTAGTTGCTAACCAGTCACTGGCACTATGGTCTAATGTTAATAAAATGATGCTTTTTTATCCGAAGGTAATACGTTAACTACTCCAAATTACAGATTGTCCCATTTTTCAAAATGGTACTACCTTATAGCAGCCTGTTATGACTATTTTTATGTGTTTGGAATTTGATTCCTTCAGAGCTAATCAAACCAAACACCAACACAACTGACTGTTTTATTTTTTCCTTCTAGTAAACGGTCCACAATTAATAGTTGCAGTTGATTTCAGAAATTCCATAATGAAAATGACAAATAGCTAAACTCAACATTTAATTTTATTTTTCTAATTAAAAAGAGAATGGTTAGTGTAATGTGATAAAATTTCACCATCTCAAATCAAGCTGTTGATGCGTTTAGAAAATAATGTTTTTGGGATGATCTCATGATATGACATAGTGAGTACAGATGATGTGTCACTTGTTTCAATTATGTTATCTACACGTACTTAAACTTGGTTTGGTAAAATATTTTTATGGGTGTTCCTGCTCTAAATAAAAATATAAGTTAATTTTATGTATTTAGTAAATAAAAAGTAAATGTGTTTTTGTTATTGCCTTTTAAAAGTTAGGGTGGTCTTGAAAATTCTAGTGAGTAATTTTTTAAAATTGACTTATACTCTATAAACATTAAAATACTAATATAATCTTAAATTTTAATAGTTATTATTATTCTCTTTAATGTTTATGTTTATTATAATAATTTTAAATATAAAGAATAAATTTATAATATATTTATCTAACACTATTCGTATAACTTTTATTTATGAATAGTTATTTTTTTATTCTTTTATCAAATAATATTGTTATAACTTTTTGAGTTTTAGAAAATCAAAAAGTTTAGCACCTCTCAGAAAATACCACGACCAAACCGAACCTTAGCCACATCACCATTCATCACCTCACATTCATATAGTTTTCACCACTTAATTAAATATAGTCTCGCCCTGTTTTATTTGTGCGACTTTAACTCTACCACTTCACATAAATGTGTGGTGGTATGCACTTGGCGCTGATGTGCACCGAGCATTATTCAAGTGGCTTTAATCTTATTATGTATACATGAAGAACAAGTCAAATTGTCTTATACCCTTCTAAGTCTTCCTTCTTGTCTTCTTTGAGCTATGCAGAACCGTGTAAACTTGGTCCTTTTTTCCAACTCCTCTGTCTTCTCTTTCCAATTTGATTCAAAAAAGCAATTCCATTATTAATACATAGATATTTACACATTCAAATTAATATGTGACAATTATAATTTAAATAAGTGTGAATTTTAATTATGTTAATGTGAAATTAGTTTTTCTTTACTAACAATATTATGTGATTGTCACATGTCGATTTGAAGGTCTATATATTTTTTTATCGAAACTATAATCATTTTCTTACTAAAATTGTAATACTGAATTGAGTAAAACTCTCTCTTCTGAGTTTTAACATACCAAAATATTCAAACTCAAGACCTCTTAGTTTTAACATACCAAAATATTCAAACTCAAGACCTCTTATTATCCTATAACGTGAGTATCTTACATACTATCTATAAATAACATTTTTTCAAAGAAAATTTGCATATGCTTACGTTTTAAGTGCTTGTCCATTGAGGCATGATGCCACTTAGAACCATATAGTGGTTATATATAAAGGGCCTAGGCAGAATCTAAAACTTCCACCACTACACTTACATATATGAATATAGAGGCCTTGTCATCAAGAAAGATGAGTCAACCACCAGAATATCATTCATCAAGAAAAGCATTCTTCTCATGGGAAAAGAAGCCTGGTATCTCCAAGGTAACAACAACTACTACTCATGGTGAAACTCTCCCTAGACATCATGAGATTTTGGCCAAGCTTCCACCCCCTCCATGCACACAACAACAACAAGAACAAGAAGTTGCTCCTACTACTATTGCTAGAAATCATGTTCATGATTACCAAATTCCACTCCCTCCTTGTGCTTTTCAGCCTCCTTGTTACAGGACCTCTTCCAAGAAGGGCCTCTTTGTTCAAGACCATGATGACCCTTTCTTAGCGGCTTACAAAGAGTGCACAAAGAATACAAAATTTGGTGAGAAGAGGAACAAGAAATTGGGCAAAGGTGGAATTGGAATTGAGTCAAAGTTGAAGAAGGGCGTGTCTTTTTTCTCTTGTAAGAGATCCTGCAGTGTTCATGACAAAGATTTGGTTAGGATCACTAGCCTCCCACATAATATGGATAGAGATTGATATGCTTTAACTTTTAATTAACTTTCTTAAATTTAAGTTCTGTTTGGGGAAATTCTCAGTACAAGGTCAAGTTGTTGTGCAATCTGTGAGAATTATGTAAGGATTAAGATAGAATGATAAGAAGCACTGTTCCAGATTTTGAGGTAATGAAATCATAGTTAGCTGAACTTCATATTAGATTGTTATCTTATTTTTAGCGGAGGTAGTAGGGTTGGTCTGACAGTTTGTCTCGTATGGAAGTCGAACACGCCTCCTTGCGCTTAACGCGACATAGGATTCACTACTGAAAATTATGATCAACCGCAATTAGATCTTTTATGTTGCATAAGAAATTAAGGATTCAGCACTTCTCCTATGTCCATGGAGTATGACTTATTGGTTTAGTAAAACTTTTTGAGGAGGTGTTCCTGTTTTCAAAAAGTTTAAGTTATTTTTTTTGTGTTTTATAAATAGAAAAGTTGAAGAGTTTTTGCTCTTGGCTAAGGAGAGCTATAAGTGTTTTTGGAAGCTCTCAAAAATAACTTTTCAGAATTAGTTTGTGCTCTTTAAAATGTAAAAAGACTAAATAACCTTAAATTAAATAAAAATTCAATTTTATCCATTTATCCATTAAAATGTTGATTTTCCATCGTTATTCCTTTTATTATTTATGTCTATTCTAGTCATTTTATAGTTTATGAGCAATTTTATACTATATTTACCAAACACTATTTTGTGATTTTTTTAATCATATCTTACTAAATAATATAAATGTAACTCTTTTAGAGCAGTTTTTCAAAAGTTCGTAAAACTCGATAGATTTTAAACACCCACAATTTTACCAAGCCTAAGTATACACTTTGTTCCTAAAAACTAGTTGTTAAATTTGCATCTAATGTTAGCACGTATTGAGATTTCCAATTAATTTATTTTAGGGTCTTCAAATTCAGTATGATGATATAATTAAGTATTCCGATTTACATTAGAAATTTGGGAACACTAGCTACCACGTAGTTCCTATTGAAATCAAGGTATTTTTTCTTATGAGAAATGTAATTTATATTCTCTTTATGCGAAATATTGTACTGACTTACATATTATTTATTATTAGATTAAGTCTTAATAAAAAGTGTGCTCCATTTAAATTTCATCCGACAGTGTATATCATGTGTATCAACTAACATGATAATAAAGTGACTCCTATCCTAACTTAGATGCTTCGAAATGCACCTTTAGATTTGCTTAGAATATTGAATTTTATCATGAATTATAATCCTAAATTTATAATTTTGATTATTTATTTTAATTTTGTAATTTAAAATTTTAAACAAGTAAAATACTAATAAAATAATTATTTTTTTACTATAGCAATATTTTATTTAATTTTTAGTTTTAAATTAAAAAACTAAAATTAAAATTTAGACATTTTTATATTATAAATACTTTATAAAAATATTCATGAAATCTTAATTAAGATTATAAATATTTAAGTATTTTACACATCGAGTATCCATGACCACAAGTACGATAAAAAAAAAAACTGAAATAAGCAAAGAGTGGACAAACCCAATTCATAAACCACATTTTTGAATTTGACCTTTTTTTTTTTTTTTTTTTTTTNTTAACTCCAACAAGAGTTAGTTAGCAAAAGGCTAGATGTGTGTGTTAACAGTATATGTGTGTGTTAAAGAGTTAGTTATGTTGGTGGTTAGGGAAGTAGCCCTACGTGCAGTCACGTCCTAAGTTGGGACGTGACATTGGGTAGGGATTGAAAACTAAAAATTGAAGAGGTGTGGAGGGTATGTTTGCAAATATGAGAAGTGAAAATTAATTGAAAAGACAGTGGAAAATTTGGTAAAGTTGATGATTTTTTTCACACAAAAGTGGTGTGTACCAGATGCCACCAAAGCTATGGTGTGCACAGGAGCCATCACCTTAATATTCTGAGTTTTTTACTGTATTACCCCTGTCATAGAAACATATTACCGAAATATCATCATCTGAAAACTTATTACAGGATTACCACGGTTTGGCTGACGTGACAATGGGGTTGGGATTCGCCAACCGTGTTAGCGAATTGCTTACGAAATAATTTTATTTTTTTTAATTTTAATTGCGTACGAAATCATGGGTTCCTAGGTAAGCTACAAAAATTCAAAAAAATAATTTTGTAAAAAGACCAGAACACTATTTATCGTGCGCGCAGGGGAGAATCTATCGATTTGCACTTTGAAGAGCCTAACTCGCTTGGACTCATGCGCGCGAGCCCAACTCCCTTCTCAACTCTTTTTACCAAAACAACAATTATTAAAAATATATAAACACTTAAAATGTTTGTGATCTAACCAATGTGGGACTAGAACTTTTGAAATACATAAGCTTTGTTCTACTTCTCCCGTGATTATTAGATGCATTATTATTGTCATTAATTTACATGAAGAGCTAGGTAGCTAACTAGCTCGAAAGAGTTCAATGAAGTCTATAAGAAACAAAAGGGAAAAAAAAAGTTGAAACACAATCATAGGAAATAGATATTGAAGAAATAGGTGAGATTTTACTGTCAGAGAAAACAGGATTAAGGTTTAGGTTCCTTTTGTTTCTATTTTATGTGGAAATGGGACCACCACTTTGCTGTTTGGAACCACCACCACCACTAATGTGATATATAAAACTTTATGATATCTATAAGACAATCTTGATAAAGAAACCAAAAATTACAGTTTGTTGTTTGGGACCACCACCAACACAATGCACACATAATGGGGACATTCTTGATAAGAAAGAGACCACACAATATTATAATAGTGATAGTAAAAGGCAAGATGAATAACAACAATAAATAAAATGGTGAGAACTCTTAGAAACCCTTCAGCATCTCAAAAAAAATGTAGAAATGGGGGTAAAACCCAAGAAAACAAAAAACCCAAGAAAACACCAACAAAATCAAAACTCATTGTAGCAGCAATAACAAGAGAGTCGAGAGAGAAAAACTCATTAACAAAAACACATCAACAAACACGCATTACAACAGCAACAACAGAGAAACAAATGGGGGTGAAGAGAAACAGATGAGATATCCACTTGGAGCAGTTGTTTTGAATGCAGTATATGATATTTGGGCAAAAGTTAATATTTTGTTATAAATGCAAAAGACTCCGATGATTTAGACCTGAGACTTTACAGGTTCAGCCTCATCCGCGGTTACAGGGGCAACTGCTTCATCATTCTTCACCTCACTGTCATTAATAGCCCTGCGGACTTTATAACTTACTGAATTAGAACCTTAAAACTTTAAATTCCAAACCACTAGCATAACCAGTCGTATTAATCACTGTACGTGCCTACTTGTGAAGAACAAAAGTCATTAATAAATATATGTATCTTTCCATTGAATACCCATCCAAGCAGAGATGTATTGCGTTGGCACTAATATAACTATTATTATGCTGATGTAGCTAATGCACTGGGCCTTTAATGGTAGGACAACAACAATATAAGAAGTGTGAGGATGATAGATAGGCATGCTCTGTGGACCTCTGAACCAATGCAATAGCAGCTACATTTCCTAAGGATTAAACACCTTTCTTCTACCAACAAACAAAGAAAGTCATCCTCCTCCTTCAGCCGTTGTTGGTCACGTGAGGGTCACTTGAGCTGTGGATCTAGCAACAGAGGTGGAGGCCACCGGATGGGACCAAACACTGAGTTAGGGTGCAATAGGGAATGGACCATTAAGCCGCATAATTTAAATTGATTTTTGTGTTAATCATGTTATTCAATATGTATAATTAACTTATTTTATATTAAACAAAATTGTAATATAAATCTATCTCAGCCATTGATTTGTTCTTTCAATGGGTGACATTTAGATAACCTAACTCAACCTTCGTCATACAAGTCTTTCCATCAATCAAGACTACTGAGATGAAGTCTTAATTCACTTTAGAACTATTAAAATGCTTACATTACGGTAGTTGAGGTAAACTAACCAAATAAAATACTATTAGAATTACATTACCTAAATTTAGGAATTTAAAAATAGCAATAATCCATAATTATTTAATTTTGTCCATTAAATAATTTCTAGTTGAATGTGAAAACTAAAACATTAAAGCACTTACCACACCGAAATATGAGAGAGCAACACATTAGAAAAATAAGGATATTTTTGTCATCTTAAAATAACTCAAAGTCACAAATATTTCAAAAATGTCCAGAGGAAAGGTGGCTGTAATCTTTTACAAAGTTAGCGAGTATCACAAGAAAAAGTTACAATTATAAAAGGGTTAGTGTAATTTCACTAAACTCTAATAAGGTTAGTGTAATTTACCCTTTCATAATATAATGATGCCAAAACATATCAATATATATTTTAGACTTTTTACTCTTTTGTCCCTGTCACTGGGACAAATTACCAAAATATCTCTGTTTCAAAACATAATACGTAACTACCTCTGTTTTGGCTGACGTGGACTCCGCGGCACGCGTGGACGTCCACGTCAGATTCGCCTATGCGGTTGGCGAATTCAACCCAACTTACTCCATCTCCTATCGCCACCGCTGCTCCACTTGGATTAGTCCATCAGTATTGTAAAGCTTTTACTTACACAAAATTTATTAGTTTAATTAATAGCTTTTATGTTGTTTAGGGTTTTATGTTATCTATATTGAGTTCAATTAAAAATTTGTAGTAAATTATAACATAGGGATGTTTGAGCATTTTATGTTATCTGCATCAGTGTAATGTAATTTGTATGGTGTTGTTGTTGTGTGACATTTTAGTTCATATTTTTTTATTATATGCGGTGTTTATTGTTCTTGGATCCGTAACAGTACACCATTGTTGGCCATTTGAGTTACGGCGGCATATGTCTATTAATATAATCATAGCGGTCATAAAACTAAATTATAGTGGTCATATTAATATAATCATAGCGGTCATAAAGTGGCAGGTTAGCATAAAATTAAAATATCAGATTCAAAGAACCTTACATCTGTGGTCAACAAAGCAAATAAAAATGCGACTGTGTAAACTAATGTCGTGATGGGGGTCGGTGCGTGGCAGCCTAGGAGCCAGGCTGTGAGGGATAATGTGGGGGTTGTGAGTGAGGATGTGAGGGGTAAGAATATGATGGTGGATGTGATGGGTAAGGGTAATGATATGGTGGCGGTGGGTAAAGGTATGACGATGGTGGTGGGTAAGGGAATAATGGTGATGGGTAAGGATATGAGGGCGGTGGTGGGTAAGGATATGATGGTGGGGGGTAAGGGTATGATGATGGTGTCTCGGCTGGCATAGTAGGTGCGGGCGTAGACTCGTGAGGGATGGACTCAGCGGACTCAGTATGGTCTACACGTCTTCGGCCATCAGCTAATCCAGATCGTCTTCTGCGACATGGTCTCCGATCGCCCTGCTCCTCGGCCTCCGCCGGTGGTGCAATGGGGGTCGCAGAAGAAGGAGCGTACTGCTCAAGGCCAATCCGGTCATGCTCCCGGATGACTGATAGGATAGCCTCAACAGATGCTCGAAGCTTGTCCATGCTGAATGAAGGAGATTGAGGGTCCGCAGTCCAAGCCAGTTGTTGCTCCGCAATGTCCCCCTGCCGTAATGACAGTCACAATTAATGATTAGTAATGGTGTAAAATAAAAGTTTTATTAAAAATTATTGATGAATCACTTACCACGACTCCTAGCTGCACAGAGGCGCGACTGATCCACCGTCTTGTGATCATCCTGTACCAGTGCATGTACTGCGAGCGTGCGGTGAGAGGCTCGCACAATGGCTCCTGCGTCACAATCCGGTTGGCCCGATCATCCCAAAACTCGATGTACTGTCTATGCACATCTGGCCAGTACTGATCGGACCTTCCGGCTAGTGTGATCTTGTGAAGGTGATCGGGTTGATGTGGCCTACTTGGTATGGGTTGATCCATACTAAACTCGCACATCACCCGATCAGGCTGGTGCCACTCGATAATGAAGAAGCACACCAGAGGGACTACGGCTCACCAACTAATGTGCCCAGCCTTGCAGAGGTCGGGGAGGTGATCTATGGTATCTCCGGTGTACGGCTCCCACGCAACCTGAAAATAAAGCTCGAAAATGTACAATACAATATTATGTTGAATAAATGATATATACGCACAGATATATATTACCTCGTCTGATCTCATGTTATCAAAAAACTGGCGATAACAAGGAAGGGCATGAAATGGTGTATCCCCCAGAAGCTTATGGGCGTGCCACCTGATTCAAATTTAATTACAAAACACACATTAGTTAATCACATAATACACATTAAAATAGGAAATCTAAAAGAATAATCAAACTAGTTGATAACACTTACTTGAATCCCAGCGGGCGGAACGGTGCTCGAGTAGCGTCATATCGCATCCAAATCGCCTCCTCGTCGTGGTCAGTTAGGGAAGGTGCAAGGCGAGGAAATCGATGCCACGCCCACTATCAATGCTCTACAAATACCACAAACAACAGCAACAATCAATGCATGCAACAGCAACTATCCACACATACCACAACAACAGCACCTTACGCATGCAAGAACAACATTCTATACAACCGCAACAACATACAAATTATATGACATTGTCAGTAACACAGATAACAGATGTAAACTAATAAACTTTACAAAAAATAAACTAATAAATTACTTATAAACAATAAACAATAAATAAACTAATAAACTTTACAAAAAATAAACTAATAAATTACTTATAAACTAATAAACAATAAACTAATAAACTAATTATATTACTCTAAACAATAAACTAATAAATATTAAACTAATAAATATTACAAAAAATTATTAATTAAACTAATATATTTTGCGTAAGTTAAAACTTACAAGACAAATGTACGAACCAAAGCAGGGGAGCGGTCGGGACAGGCAGCTAGTAAGACCTGGAGCTCTGGAATTCTAGAGAGATAAAGTTTTTAGAGAGATAATGAAATTTCAGAAAATGAGAGGAGCGGGCAGAATGGGGGGGAGGGTGGCCACGCGGTTTGAATTCGCCAATACGGTTAGCGAATCCACGTCAGATTCGCCAACCGCATTGGCGAATCTGACGTGGACGTCTACGCGTACCACAGAGTCCACGTAAGCCAAAACGGGGTAGTTATGTATTATGTTTTGAAACAGGGGTATTTTAGTAATTTGTCCAGTGACGAGAACAAAAGAGTAAAAAAATCTATATTTTAACCAAGCAAAATGTATCTACCAATCCGAATTAAATAATCTCGTCTTCTCCTACTTTTCAAGTACATAAATTTGCTAATGACATTAAAGCTGAACACTAGCTAATGGACAAAGTTAGGGGTAGCAAGTACATGTTCGCACCAAGTGTTATTAAAATTTTCTCGACTACTAATCCATTACTCCCTTATAAATATGGTACAAATATGAACTATCAGCCCTTACAACTTGCACATCATATATTTGATAAGGGATTCCAAAATTTATGAATTGCGATGAGACGCTCAAACCATGGGAAAACATAACATACGTTGTCTTTAGAGGCAAAAATCCAGGGATCTACAACACTTGGACTGCAGAGTGTCATGCACAAGTCAATGGGTTAAGGGGAAATGTATATTAATCATACACTAATCAAGACAAGGCATGAACTGCTTGGCATGCATAATTGTCAAACATTCGCATGAACGACGCGTTGCCAATAGTGTTTATTTCATAACCATCTTGTGATTATGGTTGTTTCATAACCATCTTGTGATTATGGTTGTATTAACAGTTTTTAAATATGTGTTTATTCCAACTCAGGAAACAAATATTATGAACAAGAGAAAATAGGGAAAAATAAAGAAAGAAATTGTAATGGGACTTGTACACTAATTTATACTAATAACTTGTTTCACGGTTTTTATGACCAAAGCATAAACTATACGAATTGAGTTTTCTGATCAATCACGAAAGATTTTAATTACCAATTGCTTGAAATGTCAAAAAATATATTCCACATTTACCAATTCCATATGGATGAGCATAATAGGGGCAGTGTGAGGGAATAACAATGAAGTACAATAATACAGGCGCCGTGTGCCAGTGGTTTTGCACAGAAAAATTACACAAATTTACCTACCTATATGATACTCAATTGGTAGCCTGTACAAATTTCATTTTCAATAAAGCAAATTTGAAATAATATTCTACTATAAATAGTAATAAAGCATATGTTTATGGTATAATGTTTGAATCTCTTAACTCATCATGGCAAATTATTTCTTAACTACTAAATGATATCAAAACTTGCATATTTTTAAATTTTCAATGCAAAAAATGTGTACACTATTTATCTGGTTGAATAGTTAGGAGCAACTATGAAAGGATGAGTTATGAAGTTCAAGCATATCTCGTGATTTATATCATACTTAAATGTTATCCCTTTATTTCATGCTTAAAAATTTTCAACTTAATGTAATAACATTAAAAGGAGTATATTTTTAAAAAAAAATGGGTGAAAGACTTCGTGTAAATCTATTTTAACGATTATTTTTATAATAATATTATTGATTAGATCTATGTGAAAAACAGTTTTATCAAAAATTTTAACAAGTTTGTTACAAAAGTGGCCGGAATTTTAATCCCACTTCTATAAAATTATATACATACACACTTGGACAACAAAGTAAAATTTTATATTGATAATGTATCACAATCTTGTGCAAACTTTTATATGGATTAACAACTAAGTAATATATCTTTTCAACACAAAATATTTAAAAAAAATGATGGACCCAAAATTTTTGCAACAATTTCTACTACATTTGTGTACCGACTCAACGCGATCTTGGGACCTAAACTTGTTAACTCTTGACAAGTTAAAGAGTCAACCTATACACTCAATAAAACCCTATACCCTAATTAAAACCCTTACTAAAACACAAAAGTATAAGATTGTAATAACACAAATCAAGTGTAGGATAGAATACCTATGATAGCCCATAAGTGGATCCTTCAGCTGACAATGTTCACTTTTGAATCCTCGATAGATAGCAATGCAATGGCACTAGGAGGGCTCCAATAGGGTGCCATCGTGCCAGACTCCACCAAGGCTAGCGCAATTGTGCTCAGGTAGCGCAATCACATGCAGTTACTTAATCCATGAGTTTTTATTTATTTACTTTATCCATGTACCCCTTGCATGGTTTTTACTTATTTCTAGGATGTCACAATATCAACGCTTCGTTGAGCCACCATCTTCAAAAATGAATCCACTACTTCTCTTCTCCTATAACCACTCTAACACCATATCTATAATCCATCACTCTCGCATCCACCAAGCCTCCCACAATCCATTCTCTTCCAGTACCTCCTGATAGTCAAAAATAAACATGTAAATGTACAACCATAGCCCATCGATTTGGCGTTGCCAAAGACTTTTGATGACAAAGTTTCTAAACCAACAAAACCCCCAACTACTCAACTACCCAACCCATTGTTGCTATATATATTGATGAGTCTACAAGCGAAAATGAACACCAGCAACTAAACCCAAAGTGACCAGTGCTTCCGACACCCACATCTAAGCACCAGGTACCATCATCTCCGCACCAATGACTGCCACAACATGAGAAGGGGAATCACTCCAATGAGTCTTACCTCAAATCTTTGACAAGGCATTACAAAACTTTTTTTAGGGATTAACATGGACAAAGGAAAAAAATTTACAGGCTAAGTTTGTCCCCTGATTTTTTTTCAGAGACTAAGATGACACTTTAATTTTTTAGGTGACCAAATTGGACACTGAGACGTTGTTCAAGGACAAACTTAAGTATTTACTCAATATACTGTTTTGAAAGAAAGATATTATATATCTCGAAAGGATTTCAATAAAACCAAGGTTAAGAAAATCGGACTATACATCAAATCGGTCGAGGTAGGGGTTCAGAGGTTCAAACGATTCAACCGGGGATTTAACTGGGGTCGAATAAAAATATATATATTTTTATTTATATGCATGTGTGTGTGTATATATATATTTATATATATGATTAATTATATACTATATAATAAATATAAATCATATTTTATATAGTGTTTGTACATTATTAGTGTTGTGAAAATATATTTTTCAACAAAATATATAGGTATTTCATCAAAATCAATAAAAAAGAATTTTTTTTTTTAGAAAAATAGCAATTAAAAAAACCAGTCCGATTTTGACCTGTTCTCACCAATGCTCATAACAACCAGTTTTTCATAGCAAACTGAACTGAACAAGGGTCCAATTCCTAGTTCAACTGATCAGTCCGACCAATCCGGTCTAGTTTTCTGAACCATGAGTAACACAACTGCAAGAATAGTAAACACAAACAACTTGGTTGTGTTTTGGTTGTATAAATTCTACCCCCCCAAATTTTTTGCAACTCACTTTGTGCTTTTGTTGCAACCCATGTTCGGGAACCATAACAACACTTATTTCAAACAAAAGATCTGTTCAAAATAACATGTTTCACATCATAAAAATTTTGATACCAATTTAACAAGTGTGTTTTAATTTCAATGTAGAAAATGGCTACGTTTATTACTACTAGTGTGATTATTTTCTAATACTTGTATATAATTATGTAGGCCCATTAAAACATATTCTTTGATCCATAAACAACTTCAACAAGGCCTGCATCCGGGCAACTTAGGTCGTTACCTAGTTTTTTGTAAAAATGAAGCATCTGAATTTATGACAACAAAAAAAATATATAAGGGGACTACAGTGGGCCTCAAGAGCATGCCTGGGTTAAATGGATCTGTAAAAATCTATTAAAAGAAATCTGGACTCTTTGTTTACTCGTCCACCACTAAAGAACCAAAAAAATAAAACCATTATCAGACCACAAAGTAGAGTAACAATGCAATTACTTGAAAAAATTGTTAAAGGTTGAGGGATAAGTGTAAGCAGATATTGCTTAATAAAATATAAAACAAGCTATAATGGAATAACCTAGATATTCATCCAAGATAGCAATATCTTCAACACAAATTGTGCTCCAAAATTTAATTGGTTGAAGAGCAATAGGTTCCTCATCACTCTTAATAACCTTTGTTGTCGTGGATGCAAGGACCCAATTCTAACAATACATAGCTGCAATCTACACACAACACTCAAGAGTAGCCTGTTGTGTTTTAGGTTAAGGGGTCATGGTTACCTCACAAAAACCTCGCATAATTCCATTTCATTGGTAAAATCCAAGGGTATTATATAAAGCTCTACTATATGCAAGCCTAATGTTACGAGGCTTCATCTCAGTACACCTAACACCATTGTTCCCTTCAAATGCATTTATTTGCACTAGTATATTGACAACTTGCGGAGAGACTCTCACATAAGTACCCGACGATCTCCAAAATTAATTATATGACATGAGCAAGTACTTGATGAATTCTTGATAACAGGTTCAACATTTTAGCTCAAGCCACTATTTCCAGGGAAGCTTAATTCCAGCAACTCCCCTATAAAATTCTTCCTACTCTTGCTCTTCCAGGCACTAAATCCCCTCATCTTTGCGTATGTGTTGTAAAACTCAAACGCTAGTGCAATATCACTTAAATTATACCTTGGTAGTTCATATTCATCCAAACTTGCAAATTTTATCATATAAATGTGCTCTGAAGAGTCTACAAAATACTCATCATCCGATTGCATAGCAGGCCCTGAATCACCATCCATGTAGCCACCACCATTACTAAAATGTTCTTCCATCATATGGTATCCATCATTTAAATCTATTTATACAATTTTTCTTATTGCTACACACACACATGAAAAGACTAAACCCACAGCACAACATTAGCAAACAAAGTTCCTAAGAAAATAAGATTAAGACCATCATCCATTTCATCTCAAGCAATCAAATGAAGATCAATTCAACCTCTAGATCAAAACTTAGCCATGAACACATTGCAAGCATTAAAAGGCATATTATATTCATGCAAAAAGGAAGAGAGCAACAACAACTCAGGTGCTTACCAGTATTGGTACGAAGTTTCAAATATATTTTGTTACAAGCTAAATACCAGGGGGTCTGAGAAGTTCTAATCCTCTAAAGAGGGAGAGAAGCTCACATTCCCTAAAAGGCTCAAAGAGCCCTCAATCCACTAAGGAATAGGAGAGGCTCTCCTTACCTGGTCACATCGGCCCAAAGAGAGAGAGTTTCATGACGCCTGGCGAAAGAGAAAGTCATAAGCCCAAGACTTTGGGTCCGATCTGACCCAACAAAGTTAAAAGGAGGTAGCCACGACTTCTCCTCCCTCAATCTGCAACTAACTTCTAAATAAGCGGGGAAAGATAAGCTAGGGTAGCGGCTCATATATAATGCACATGATCTCAGGTCACAAGGTATCACTCATTCCCTCTCTAGAAAATTCACCTAATACTTGTGCTTACTTGAACGTCGGAGTAATTTTGCAGGTACACCCGCTGCCGCACTCTCTAAGTGAGGAACTCGTTTGGAGCTTTTGTCCAAGAGGAACCCGCTTGAAGTTTCTGTCCAAGCATTGAAGTTTCTATCAAGACACCTTCCTTATCCTCTACTCATGTTTAGGTAACTTTGTTCCCTATACGAATTACTTGCGAACATATTTCATCACGACTCCTAACGGATGATCCTTTACTTAGTCTGTCCTACAAAGAATGTCGAAGGGCACCTACAATAAGAAAACAAATTTTTTTTAAAAAAAAGTGTGGAAGAATTAGTGATACACATGAACATCATTTCAAAATGAATTGAGAATGAAGGGAATTTGAGCTAGAAGTTTTTACTTGCAGAAACCAAAAAAGGATTTATTTTCAATTTGCAGGATGATAGACTTGCTGCTTAAAGAGTTGTCTCTATTCAATTCAATGCTTATGGGAGCCCTGGTAGCCCCATTTTCACCTGTAGGTCGGTGCCTCGATAGTTTGATTACACTTATAATAAGCGATTTAGCAAAGTAAAAGGGGAAATGGAAACAAGGAATGAGGCAAGTTACCAAAGGCAAGCAGAATTTCCAGCACCCTGATCCGCCACCACAATTGCGTTAGCTTAAAATGGATCCGATCGGATATATAAAAACATATATATTATATGATACAGAGAAGCATGATGAGTAGGAACTATTAGTTGTTAGTGGCTTTCAAATTCTGAACTTGATATATAAACATGTCAAGATTAGCCTGTCACGGATAATCACTATTTATACATTGCATCACAAAGCTAATAAACACACTTGAACCAACAAAAAATTAAGGAAAATATTTGTTCCTCATACATGCGAGTTCCTCATACACCTGAGATTCAAAATTAACTAAGGAATATGAAAATGAGTTAACTGAAAACAAAATAGAATAAAAAGGAAAACGAGAGATTCAATCCAACACTACAGCCAAAGGTGTTCTAAGAAGATCATCCCCAACCACAACAAATACTCACCAACATAATTTAGCAATCAGTTAGGTCTCAAACCCTAAGATAGATAATTAGACGAAAATCAAACATACTCACTTCCATTGACATACCCGAGTCTGCCGTCACCAAACCGAGCGAAATGCATAATCGACGTCCTGCAGTAGGTCGTTCAACGAGGGTGGGACAGAGATCCGTTGCCGTGGTTAGTGGTGGCCGACGAGATGAAGACGCCGGTGAGATTCGGCAGGGAAGGTCCTGGCGGGACACCGGTGAACAAGCGCGATGGGTAGCTCCAAGACAGCACACAGGTCTCACATGGCGTAGTGAGGGTGGCCGCGCAATTCAGGGGGATCCAACTTCTGAGATGGGAATGGGGGGAAGAGATGGGATCGGCATTTGGGGATCTCCAGTGCCAAGATTATTTGGGGGAGACGAGACGGGAATAAGATCTGAAAAATGGAAACTACTATTGAATTTGGCAGAGGACCCTCATTGCAAATAAAATTAGTGAAGAGAGTCTGAAGATAAAATTATAAAACTCACCTAAAATGTGTTAAATATTACTTAATGTGTCCAAAGCTTCCACGACCATTTAATCTCTTCCCACATTACACTATTTCTTTTTTTGGGCCGAATAGTAATGACACTTTGAAATGAGAAATGCTTGAGATTTTTAATTTTAGACTTATTAATCTTTTAAATTATTTTTTATTATATATTTATTAAAATTTTATTGATATTTATTAAAATTTTAATATGCGTATAGAGATGATTAGAAGAATTAATGAACATAAAATTAAGACACCCAAAATCACTCCTTTTAAATTGTATAACTGCATTTAGTACGAGGAACATAACATAAGACAAAGACATGAGATGAAAAATTATTATATTTTTATACTTCATTAAAATTAGAACATATGATTATAAAAATTTTATCTACAAAATTAAAGTTTAGAGGGAAATTTTTTTTTCTCTTTCTTCTCATGTTCTGTCGTTCGTACCAAACAAAACCTGTGATTACTAAGTCCTAAATACATTTCCGCGGTAAATGCCAACAACCACACAACGAGAAAAAAAAAAAAAGAAGAAGAAGAAGAAAAGGGTAAAAGCCAAAAGCTACCAAAATGCATTAGTGGCATTATCGTAAATAAACAAATCGATTGTATTGCGTCTTCCTTCTCCTCCCTATCTCTCTCTGCTGTGCCTGGTGCCCAGTTGCTCTGTAAACTCTTAAACCCTAGCAAAGGCTGCCACGTTCGACTTGGCGATTTGAGGGAACACCTCTCGCGTTTGGTTCTTCGCCTCACAGGTAATTTCTCTGTCCTATTTTGTTCTTCAATCAATTGCGTTATCATTTCGTGATTTGTTCGGTTGCTCTTCGTAATAACTGCTTCAACGCTCTATTCAACACGAGTAATCTTCGATCTCGATGCTGCTGCTATTTTTGGATATTTGTTTTTTTCTCGAATTAGGTTACGGTTCGCATGGGAATTGGAAAAATCGAGTAGTTGAGTTTGTTTTAAGTTAAAACAGCTATGGATTCAAATGCTATTGTTTTTCAGTTTTGTAGCTGATACAGTGTCACATTTGAGCTGCGAAAATCATATATCGTGTAGGGTTCTACATCTTTACGAAGTGGAGGTGCTTTACCTGATGAACCGTTCCTGTAGACATGCATACTTGAAAAGTAATTATGCACTTGCTATTATAGATATATTTGCGTCGTGGTTAAATTGGAAGATAGGATTAGGGATGAATGCATTAAAGGCATGTTTGGTAACTGATTAATTTTGCAAAAATAGTAACTTTGTTTTCTTTCATAAGTTGTTTTAAACCTAAACAAGCTAACCAAACACACGCCAAGGAGAAAGTTGGGATAATAATCTGTTGTAGGAAAGACAGTAGAACCTTCCCTTATATGGTTTGGTCATGTGTGGAGAACACTTATAAATGCCTTATTAAAGAAAGTAAATCAGAGGGAGGATAGTCAACTATGAAGCATGGGTACTCCATTTTCACAAAAGCACCCTAGTGGGTAGGTATCCTGTACGGGTACGCCTCGGGTACGGTGCGGGTGAGCACTTGGCTTGCCTAAAACTACATCGTTTGGTCTTTTTTCCCCCTTTTAAATAGAAATCCATTTCAGTCCCCCCAAACCCTAATCTCTCTTTCTGGCCCTATCTCATTCTCTCTTTTCCAACAGCACGGTGGCAGCAGCGAGATCCAAGAGCAGTGGCGGCAGGGCCTAAGGCTAATAGCAGTGGCGACGTGACCCTAGAGCAGTGTTAGCATGATCCAAGGGCAGATCTCTTCTCTATAACTTTGAGGTCGTCCTCTCCAACGATTCTGTCCCGAATCACTCCATCTACTTGGCATTGAATCTCTCTCTAGTTAGTGATTCACCCTGCCTTTCACATAATTCTTCTCCCTTGCTTTGATTTCATTTTATTCTTGTAATAGTTTGTGGCTGGTTACTGTTTTCATTTTATTTCATTTTCTCTAATGACTAATTTCAGTTCCTTTTATTCATTGATTTGCGTATAGTAATAATTATGCTGCAAGAAAATATGAAAGCTTTCCACCTTATATGCGTGTGTGATTGTGTGTTTTGGAAAGAGGGGGGTGTTTGGTTTACTTTAACATTTGTGCGTGATGGATAGTAACTGACTAACACATTAAGATGTAAATTTTACTTGTGTTAACTGACTCATCTGTTTGCACTCTGCAGGGATCATTTGTGTTAAATGGCCAATAATTCTCAGCCCTCATATATGCAGGTACATTCACATATATCAATACTAACCCAGAATCTTCATGTTGTGTGTTTGGAACTTGTTTGCTTTGAGTATCTAATTTAATTTATGAGTTAAATGTTGATTTGAAGAATAGCCAGTATCTTAGGACTGTCTGTACTCCATATTTTATTTCGTAAGTTGAATGTGATCAATTTTGTCCAAGCATGTGACATCATGATATGTTTTGCTAATTTATTTCATTCTTGTTTTCTTGTCAGACTATGACATTCAGTTCTGTTTTCTGATTAATATATGATTTATATTTTGAGTGGCAATACTTAATATGGGATATGCACAACTGTGATAATTTTTTGTTTAATAGTTTCACATTGTATATATATATGTACATTGTGAATTATAAAAAATGATTTGTATGTGATCTTTGATCTTTTCTCAATCTCTTCTCTTTGGTTGTACCCATCTCTCTATCAATTTATTTTTGGATTAGTCTATTTGGGCTTCCTTAGTTGGATTTTTGGGTCCTAAAAGTGTTAGCTCACCATTATTCATGGAAGTAATGTCCTTTTTCTGTTCATTTTATTGATGACTACTATTTCTTGCTCTCATACAAAAATCTATTGCAAGTTTGCATGGCTCTTATACTTCTTCATCTGCAGTTTCCAGTTCGGCCTCGGCAAGGGCAACCATTTGCTCCAATGCCTTCACAACAATATGGACCCGCAGGTCATGCTATTCCTTCTTCAAATGTTGGGGTGCCTGTTGTTCAGAGTCAGCAGTTGCAGTATTCTCAACCAATGCAACAGTTGAATCCAAGACCAATTCAGCCTGGTCATCCTCCATCTTCATCGCAGGCTATACCTATGCCATATATTCAGACAAACAGGCCTCTGCCATCCGTTCCACAACATTCACAGCAAACTGCTCCACACTTGAGCGATCATATGTCTGGCTTACCTGTTTCTGGAGCAATTCCTAATTCCTCGTACACTGTATGGTTGCTTTAGTTTGTGTAGTTTACCAGTTGTTGTAGATTATTAGAATTCTCTTTGATTTATTTATTACCATTTTTGGTCACAATTTTTCCAGTTCACACCATCTTACGGTCAGCAGCAAGATAATGTTAACACAATGGCTCAATACCAGCCACCACCACAAATGCTAGCTCCTACTGCTGGACAACCTTGGATGTCCTCTGTTTCTCAGAGTGCTGCAACTGTTACACCAGTGCAGCAGGCTGGAGTACAATCATCTGGCACTACATCCACTGATGCAGTAAGTGTCTTATCCTTACTTTCATTTGCTAATGCATACTATTGTTCCTTTTGAAATTTCCACTTGAAATGCTCTTTTTGCACAAACAGTAATATGTGATAAAGCTTTTTTTTTTTTTTTTTGGGAATTTCTGTGAAGTGATATCTTTTAATGGTGGAGTCTTCTTACCCCCTTTATCGTTTTTTTATTTTAATTGTTACTTGTATGATAATGGGATTAATGTACATATTCCGAGAAGATGGCCATGATAGTGATTCTCTTGTGCCTTGGTGGTATAAGACTCTTTTTTCCTTGTATGTTTTCTGGCTGAATTTAAAAAAAAAAAAAAAAAAAAACATGTTTAAGAATAGTTTTATTCAACTCTTTGTAGGTTGCTTGATTTTGTTAAGGTTAAGCAAACCCGTTAAGTTGGTCTGCATCTAATGCCCCGTGTGTGGATTGTCCAAATATAGTAGATAGTTTATTCAATTAGATGTTATTTGTAATTAATTTTATAATTACTTTCGTGGGCTAAGTGGCGTGAGGAAATATTATATATTTTGGGAGTAAGTGTTAGGATCCAATTGCAAGGTATTGGACTTGAGTCCAACTTTGTGAGTATGGGATTCAGATGTGGGTCCCAGTCCCCACAATGGCCAGGTTTTGGGGTAGGGTTCTTCCAAGGTTTGTATTAGTTTATTATTGTACTAGGTAGCTCTCTTGTTCTGATACCATTTGACGTAGGTTCCTTGAGGAGAGAGTAGCTAATGGAATCTCAATAGCGCATAGATTTTTTCATATGACTTACATTACATGTGATTCAGTGACTTACATTTATTCTATGGTGATAGATATTCTTCTGTTTTTCTATTATGGTTTCTGAGGAATTTGAGTTTACATAATTCTTGGTCTCTTGCTCTGCAAAATTTAGGCAACAAATGCTCCTAACCAGCACTCCATATCTGATTGGCAAGAGCATACTGCAGCTGATGGGAGAAGGTATTGATCAATATCTTGTTTTACTAGGAAACAGATGTCTTACCGTTTATGATAATGATCTGATTATTTATGTAGTTCACTTTATTTTGAATCATAACGAGAAGCTTTTGTTCTTTTCTCAATCTTACCAGATATTACTACAACAAGAAGACAAGGCAATCTAGTTGGGAGAAACCATTGGAATTGATGTCACCTCTTGAGGTGAGTTGTTTGATGATTTATTGCTGTTGATTCAATTTGAATGTCATTTTTATTATCTGTTCGACATGCTTTGAAAATGTTATGTGGTCAATCAAATTGGTATCTAATGTGGATGTTGGCAATTTCTGCAATGTTTCAATGATCACACAAGGTTTATGGTGGTGAATATCCTTTTATGTGCATGTGCTTCCACTGATTTGTAGATATCATGGCAAGTCAGGAGAAATTTTAGCAACTGCTCTATATGGTCACTGTGAAGGCGGGGGTTGCACTTTCTCAAGGCAGGCAACAGTTTGCTATTTACAATCCTTTTTTTCCCCCCTAATAATCTGAAAATGTGAGATTGGTTTATAGATGTGGTTCTGAAATACCATTGATTGATGGTTGACTGTACCCTTCACACCCCCTTCCTCCATGGGTTTTAGGTGATCTTTATGCGGTGTGTGTGATATCAATTGTCTCCACTGTACATTTCTTTGCTTTCCCCATGCACACACACAAAAAGATAAAAGATGTGTATTTGTGCATCTTGTTGCCCATTTTATGGTCTTGTTTAATTGGTTTATTGATTGCAGTGGAGTATGCTTATATATTAATGTGTGGGCATGTGAAGTTCCGCTTTATTGCATTTTTCATTGTTACTTGTTAATGTTGGCAATATTATAATATTATAATTTTGGTTCTTGTAGCAGCATGTGGTTAGTTATTATTATCTTGATATGATAATCTTTCTTGGATGGTTTATCATTAGCATTTTCAAGTATCTCTAATTCTGCTGGATGTGACAGAGGGCTGATGCATCAACTGTTTGGAAAGAATTCACTTCTTCAGAGGGAAGAAAGTGCGTTTTATCTCATGTTCTATAATTTTATTTGAAAAATCTATATTCTTTGTGCTGCTTCTTTCTGTACCCTTTCTGTGGCATGTGTTTGGAAAAAATTGATCTAATTTTTGGGCTGTGACTTCTCGCAGGTATTATTTCAACAAGGTGACTCAGCAATCCACATGGTCAATCCCTGAGGAACTTAAGGTTTATGAGTAATGATTATTTTTGTGATTGATTTCCATATTTTGCCTGACAGCATCGGATTTCTCAACTCAAATTGCAATATTGCTGTTCAGTTGGCTCGTGAACAGGCACAGAAAGCTGTTAACCAGGGAGTGCAGTCAGAAACAAATGATACCTCCAAGGCTGTTGACTCATCTGCTGCAACATCAACAGCTGCTAATGCTGCTAGCTCAAACACTTCTTTGACATCAAATGGGCTTGCTTCAAGTCCAGCTTCTGTCACACCAATTGCATCAACTGATCCTCAGCAGTTGGTTTCTGGAATATCAAGCACCACTGGGGTTGAACTTAGTACTGCAGTAACCACTAGCACTGCATCTACTGTAGTTGCAGGACCTACAAATTCACTTGGTTCCACAATGCCATCCATGTATGAAACTATGTTCTGCATGTTCACAGTTTTCTTTTAATCTGGTTGTAGTTTTTATTGCTAACTTGTGTGTTGAAAATATACCTGAGCAGTGTTGAAAATCAAGCATCTCAGGATTTTTCTACTTCTGTTAATGGAGCTTCTCTTCAAGATAACGAGGTATTTTTTTTAATCCTTCAGATTTGTCAGATTTCTATAACAATTCCAAAAATCTGACTTGTTAAACCTAATATAATCTTT
Organism: Nissolia schottii; assembly: GCA_003254905.1. Lineage (NCBI taxonomy): Eukaryota > Viridiplantae > Streptophyta > Magnoliopsida > Fabales > Fabaceae > Nissolia > Nissolia schottii. The sequence continues at coordinate 485,089 of QANU01041584.1, forward strand.
CATGCAATTATACAAGCCCACAATAGTGAGAACTTGATTTTAAAAAACATTAACATAAAACATGATACTAGAATAAATTTGTAAGGTATTATAGTATCCTGGTCCACATTTGACCATTTGCAGCTTTGGTTCCATACCATGGCAGATACTCAACCACCAGAATTTAACAGTTGAGAAAATGGGCGGAACCACTTATAGCAGGCTAACCACTTATAGCAGGCTAATGTGCCAATAGAAAGTTTGGTTGTCATTGTAGATGTGAAAGTGGCACCAAGATTTCTTGTTTATAGGCAAAATTGTGCTGATTATAAGTCTAGAAAGACCAGGTCACAGTGAGAGAAAACTCCTGGAAGACAATTGAGAACCAGTATTGAATATTTACTCATAATCGGTGTTTCTTGCTATTCTTGCAGGAAGCCAAAAGAGGATTACCAACTGCTGGAAAAACCAATGTGACTCCACCTGAGGAGAAAGCCAATGATGAAGAAACCTTCATTTATGCCAACAAGTCGGTAAGAACTCTATGTATGAAAAAAACTTGGAATGCATGATATCCTTTTCTGTCATTATTTTTTGATATTGATGACCACATTACATTGCTCTTTAGGAAGCAAAAATTGCATTTAAAGCACTCTTGGAATCTGCAAATGTTCAGTCTGATTGGACATGGGAACAGGTAGACTTGTGCACCTTTCCTTTTTTTCTTTTTTTGCAGGATCTCTTGTGCTTCAAATGCTAATTATTTTTTAATTGTTATACAGGCAATGAGAGAAATAATCAATGACAAAAGATATAATGCTCTAAAAACACTTGGTGAGCGGAAACAAGCTTTTAATGAGGTGAGAAGCAAGACTGCTGTCCTGTGGCACATTGCATATCCTACCTTGCAGTGGATCCTTAGTTTGCTCCAGCTGAACTATTGCAGTTGCTTAATGTTGTTGCATATCATATTCTGTGTATGTCTTAATGACTATCTGGCTCTGACATTAAATCAATGTTAAACGTCCAGTATTTGGGCCAAAGGAAGAAGCTAGAGGCTGAAGAGAGACGCATGAAGCAGAAGAAAGCTCGGGAAGAATTCACAAAGATGTTGGAAGTATGTTAAACATAATACCAGATTATTGTGCTTCAATTAATTAACTCCTAATGCATATTCTCTTTTCAGGAGTGCAAGGAACTGACTTCTTCCACAAGATGGAGGTATGTTTCGTCTTGGTTGATTAAGAATTTATTTATAGTTGGGTTTGGGTTTTTTGGCTGAACTAATCCTTCTTAAAATGTCTAATTAATATTTTACCATGATCAGCAAAGCGATTAGTATGTTCGAAAATGACGAACGGTTCAATGCTGTTGACAAACAAAGAGACCGGGAAGATTTATTTGAAAGCTACATGGTGGAGCTTGAGAGAAAGGTGATATGAACCTCTGTCAGCATACGTTTTAGTCTAGATCTTGTACCTAAGGAGGCTGCTTGAGTGTTTTGTGTGGATTGTCCTTACATAACTTGTCAAATTTGGGAAAAATAGTTTTTTATTTGGTGGGTTGTGGTGGGTGAGTGGCTGATATAGTCACATGGTAGCATTCTTGGTTTGCAGTATTTTTCACATAATCAAGGGAAGGGCTTGACTTGTATGGTTTGCTTGATTGAAATATTTATTCGGCTAAGTCAAACCTTGTTCCAGCTATGCTTTCTTCATCTTCCTCGTTAAACTCATAGTCTGAGTCTGAATTGGATGCAGGGAGAAGAATTGTACTAACTTTCAGTCTTTCTAGCTCTGTATAGAGCTATTTACAGATTCTAGGGAAGGTTTACTAGTCCGCCACTGATGGGCGTGATATCAAAGATTTAGATGGTTAAATTTTAAGTCGGGGTGGAATACCAATATATCCCCCAAAAAGACCCTGGATGGATGCTCGCAATATTGAATGAGTGGTTTATTAATCTGGGTTATTTTGTTCTATTTATTCTTAGGACTTAACAACAGGCAATTAGTATCAAATATTAGGAAGTCCTTGTTTAGAGTAAAATATAACAATAGGAGTTAGTTGCTTCAACTAATATGATATCTTTATTTGAATTGAAGGTGCTATTTGTAACTGATCAGCTAAAATTTGCAATCAAACATGTGTAACATTTCATTTCATGTCCTACAATTTAGGAAAAGGAAAATGCTGCAGAGGAACACAGGAAAAATCTAGCAGAATACAGGAAATTTCTGGAGTCCTGTGATTATGTGAAGGTACAGTTTAAAAAAAAGGATATTTAATTCTGTTGTAATGCTTGCTTTGTTCTTCAACCTTTTCCTTAATATTTGTTTGTTTCATTTTAGGTGTACAGTCAGTGGCGGAAAGTCCACGATCGGTTAGAGGATGATGACAGATACTTACGACTTGAAAAAATTGACCGGTTGCTTGTTTTCCAGGTATATTTTCTTATAGTTATAGTTGGTCATGTATGATGGATCTATGTGCTGAGATTGGCTTTGGCAGGACTATATTCGTGACTTGGAGAAGGAAGACGAGGAACAAAAAAGATTACAGAAGGTTGATCCAAGTTTATCATTATTGATTGTGTTTCTGTCCATATCTTTGTGTGTATTTATTTTTATGACCACATTTAGGAACGAATCCGTCGAGGTGAAAGGAAAAACCGCGATGCATTTCGCAAGTTGCTGGAAGAACATGTTGCTGCTGGAATGCTTACTGCTAAAACTCAATGGCGAGACTATTGCTTGAAGGTAATATAATTTTCTGTTGGTCATGATGAAAATCTGGAATAATAAGGAAAATGAAAGCATTTTCTTGTGTTTTCAATTTTTTTAGGTTAGAGATTTGCCTCAATATCAAGCTGTTGCATCAAACACATTGGGTTCCACTCCAAAAGATTTATTCGAGGATGTAGCTGAAGGTCTTGAAAACCAGGTTATCTAATTTCCATTTCTAGTAATTTCTTTTGAATATTTATTATGAGTTTGTTGTAGATATTTGTTTCTGTCGGAAACTAGTATCATATTATGGTCCATGCTGGTATTGTCTTGTTTTCTGTTATCTGACTACTTCCTATATTCTGAGGGTTTGCGCCATTCAGACAATAGGAAGGAAAGTCGATCCTATTCTTTTTGTGTTTCAAGTTTGATATTAGTTGACTTCTGAAGAATTTAAATAAGTTGATGGAAATAAGACTGGTCATATATTTTAATGTCTTAATTGAATATTTCAAGGGTCGTCTGTAGTTTGGCTATGAATTACTAAATTCTTAGTATTGTGATAACTTGGTCTTTTTTCTTTGAGTGATCTGTTTAACTTGGTTTATTTGGTGAAACATTTACGTGAACCCAAAGTATTGTTTTGGTTGCTGATTTCTATTTTTAACATATATTTTTTTGGGTCAACAGTATCATGAAGACAAGACACTCATAAAAGATATAATTAAGTCGGGCAAGGTAGGCATCAAATAGATCTTTCTTTTATTTTATCTGTAGCTTATGTTTGATGATAAACTCTGTTTCTCTGTCTCCTGCCCCGTTCAAGCAGATCACTGTAGTCTCTACATCGGTGTTTGAGGATTTCAAGTCTGCTATCTTGGAAGAAGTAAGTTGCCAAACAATATCAGAGATCAATTTGAAGGTAATGTATTTTGGTCCTAACTTCTGTCATTTTGATTTTCATTTCTTGCCCCTAAAATATAAATCCATATAATTTACAAGAGTAGTTACTCAAATTACCGAAATCAAAGCTCAATGTCAGCTACTCTTGCAGTGTCTAAACAGTGAATTTATCACAAGGCAAGGTAATCCATTACAATAATGGGTTGTATATGGTTTGGCATCTCTAATTAATACTCAGCCACGAAGTTGAAAGCTCGCCATTTTTTAAAGTTCAGATAATATTTATCAATGAGGGAAATAAAACACTTTGTTGCATTAGTTTCAAGTTTTTTTGGATTCATTATGGATATAGTAGTTCTGAGGCCTTGTTTACATATTGATATAAAATTAAATCTATTACAGAATAAAATAAACTGTTACCATTGCTGAGTTTGTAACTTCAGTCTGGTTTTTCCCCCTCATTCCATAAATTGTTGCATGGGTTTCGTTACATTGTTATTGATCAACTTCAATAACATGGAATCACGTGTGTTGGAGGTTGTTGCTAGCTAGATGACCTGTAGCTTATGCCTTTGCAACATGGTTCGTTCATCAGAGTTTGATGCTTTGTTTATCTTTTGAAGCTTATATTCGAAGAGATTTTGGAGAGAGCTAGGGAGAAGGAGGAGAAAGAAGCTAAGAAGCGCCAACGCCTCGCTGATGACTTCACTAACCTATTATATACATTCAAGGTGAACTAATACTCTTCCAGTGATCTGATTCATGTTTCACATCATTTGGCTAAATGAGTTGCTATTAAGCATCATTACTTACTTTTGTAGGATATTACCACTACTTCAAATTGGGAGGATTGTAAGCCACTTTTTGAGGAGACACAAGAGTACAGGTATCTTTACAATTTTCTGTTTCTCAGTAACTGGAGCAGTTTTACCATGGAAAACGTCTTCCGTTTTTGTTTTTGCTTGATGTTTCTGTCATGCACTTCCTTATAGGTCAATTGGGGATGAAAACTACAGTAGAGAAATTTTTGAGGAATACATTACATACTTAAACGAAAAGGCTAAAGAGAAGGAACGGAAACGCGAAGAGGAAAAGGTGAGTAAATTTTGTCTCTGTTTTTGGTTTCATAACTTGTTTGATATGGTTAAGATAATCTGGTTCCATACGACTTTACTTCAAATTTGTTCTTGCCCTTTGCAATGTCTAATTCACTCCTTTGAAATAAATGCATCTAAAATAGATTCTTGCAATAAGGGGCTAGGGTCAACATTTTTTAAAAATGAATTTTCTGCAGGCCAAAAAAGAGAAAGAAAGAGAGGAGAAAGAGAAACGAAAGGAGAAGGAAAAAAAGGAGAAGGATAGAGAACGCGAGAAAGAAAAGTCTAAGGACCGTCATAAGAAGGATGACACAGATAGTGAAAATCAAGATACTGAGAGCCATGGTTTCAAGGAGGAGAAGAAGAAAGAAAAGGATAAGGAAAGGAAACACAGGAAGAGACGTCACAGCAGCGTAGAGGATGTCGATTCTGAGAAGGATGAGAAGGAAGAGTCTAAGAAATCACGAAGACATGGCAGTGACCGCAAGAAGTCTCGGAAGGTATGAAATATTTCTGCACTTTTATTTAATTAAATCATGATTGTGCATGTTTTTACTTACAATTTAGAATAGGCATATGAATGTGTGGAACTATATTCTTGCAGCATGCAAACTCTCCTGAATCAGACAATGAAAGTCGACATAGAAGACACAAGAGGGACCACCGGGGTAGTTCCAAGAAAACTGGGGGGCTCGAGGAACTTGAAGACGGTGAACTTGGTGATGATATGGACGTCTAGTCCTCATGCTAACTTTTTTGCAATGGTGTGATAAAGAGATTCACCTGCATCTTTTGAAGAATATTTTCTTTCGTCGTCTAATACAATTTAGTTCTTGTTACTCCCATTTTCTCGGGACACTGCTGTGAACGTACATCGAATGTAAAAAATATGAAATCTTTGGTTCTCCTTAGTTTTGTCAGTTGATAGGTCCACTTAGTGCCAAGAGTGCTTTGCGTACCATTTATTTGCAACTCAACTTTTAATGTCTTTATAGGCTCAACAGTTGCAAATTATTTGCAGATAAATGCGGCATCATTTGAGACCCTAAGGATATATTGCTTTCTTTTCAATGACCTCACGTGGGCATCTGAAGTCATTTGACCAGATTGATTATAATCCGTAATGTTACTCATTCATCGTGGTGCTCCAAATGGAGGAGGATGTTTTGTTTATGAAGGCTGCCATTTACCTTGTGTTTTTTTCTTTTAAGTCAGGTCGTATTTTTCTATTAACGTTAAACCCATGGCGGGCAATAATGTACGAGGGAAAACATCCTTGAGACTTAACAATGCTTGACCAAGTAAAAGAGTATTCAACTTATACTAATTTATGGAACACTTAAAAAAAAATAAAATCATAACAATGCGTAAGTTTCACACTATCATAGTCAGTCTACAAAATATTTGTCCCCTAATATGGCTTTAGCAATGCTCGTTGATCATGCAAACTTACAAAACTTGTGCTTTGGAAGCCACACATTTTGCATGCCTCATTGGATTAATTCCACTATTAATTACCAGCATATTCATGTAAACTGCACCTTCACCCCGATTGATATCCACTTATTCGTGTTCCACCACGAGTGCAATAAAAAATTATTAAAAATGCTACATGTACACCTAATTTTATACACTCATACATACACCATTAATAATACACAAACTTTATTCTCATGAGTGCACAAACATTACACTTATAGATGATATTCCCAACTATACTTAATTAAGTGCAAAAACATTACAGACATTAAAACACAAACTTTATGTATATAAGTATAAGGTATATGTATGATGTATATTTTTTGGTGTACGTGTAGCAGGACTCAAAAATTATTTAGTACTTTGCAAAATACTTGGCCACAGTTATATTTTGTTGCGCCTTATCAAACACACGCTTATTTCGTGTCCTCCATACCACCCATACATGATAATTTCATAGGAGTTTAACTTTAATTACTATTTTATCTTTGATATTTGAGGTTAAGAGAAGGTTGTTTACCTAATGAATTTACGGCAAGAATCATATGGGCTTGTATATATTATACCAAAAAAATGAATCTAAAGTAGCTTGTCCATACATCCTTACATTAAAAAACGGGGGAGAAAAACATAAAATCTCAAATTCGAAACTAATAGTTTTTTAATATTTGACGTTTCAAATGGAGTAATATTAGTCAAAACATCAAGAGCAAATTTTATAGAGTCAATTTGTCGAAGTTTCCATCATTTCTAATACAATTTCATTGTCGATAATGCATTCTAAAATTTCATCCGTAATCTCAACTCCAACGTCCTTCACTTGCTGTTCGAAGTTTCTCCATTTGATTATTGAATTCGAGTCATCTGAAGTTAACAGGTTAGTTAAGTTTACACCACAAATGACTTTTCCAAACTCTCGAGGCACCGTGGATTGTTTGTAACAGCCACCTTGCTTTCTATCGTCTTTTGTTGGAATGGCTATGGAAATATTTCTTTCACAAATTCGTAGCAACTTCTTTATCTTGTGTACTACACTTTTGGAGACATTAGGCCTAAGGAGGAGATGTCCTGAATCCATTGTACAATTGTTTTTCACTGACTCACCAATTAAACCCCACAAAGCATCTACAGTTTCATCAACACAATAAACTCAATTATGTACCCAACTTGTGACATTCATAATTTAAACAAATGAGAATTTTAATTATTCAAGTGTTAGAATGCAATATTAACTAAGAATTAAACTACAAATGCAATATGTTAACTATTGATTATATGAAAGTGGTCATCACTTATCAATTGTGGTATCTAAATCTCTACATACAAATAATAGAATTGCCCCAATAAAATTGTTAATTTGTATAATATAAGACTAATATTTAAGGCCTAATTCATCAATCTATTTATCAATCTACACTCTTTTGTCATTGACACCTGCATCTTTTTTTATTTTGTCCTTAAAAATGTCAATTGTCGTGGTGGGTAAGTTGAAAAGTAGGTTAATAATTTAAATCTCTGAAACATGTTGAGTACAATGGGACGAAGAAACTTACCATGTGGAACTCTGCATATAGGTATCTTTCCCAGCGAAACTAGTCCACCTTGCATGCCTCTGTCGCGCTGCCTTCCATTGTTGTTAAGAGCAGCAAAATTAATTAATTAATACAATAGTTTCAGAAAAACAGTAAGGATTTGTGGTTAATCAAATGTTTGAGAATTAAATTCGTACCTCTCTAGTCCCATGCTGCATACACTGGAATTTCGCCAAGTATCTGAAGAAGAAAAATTATAATCTTCATGTGAGCACATGGAATTTCTCTCTTGGTCGACATCTGAGAATGAATTGAAAACACTAGAGCTTCTAGTAGCTGATGAAAACTGAACAATTTGATTAGCACACCCTTCAGGAACACTAACATCATGGTTATTTCTTTGGCCATGGTCCTTGGTCAGAACAATGCCTTCTTTGCAAAATCCAAGCTTCCTATATAGAGATTGTACAAGAATTTTGAAAAATTGAAGCATAGCCTTTCTCCTTTTCTTGTTGAAGACAGAACGCTTGCCAGAATCTGCATTCAATCCACACCCTTTTGAGTAGTGTCTCTCTAGAAGGTATATCTCTAGGATGAAAGGTTCTTGTTGCTCATTTAGAAACTCTCCAAGCCTCTTTTGTGGTTTTGGTGTTGATGAAGCCATAGAAGGTGGAATGAGTTGAAGGGTGTTTCCAAATTGGAATAGATAGATGAGTACTGGAAGATGTTTGCAGTTAAAATTAGGATAGAGAGAGTGTATATATATATGTGTGTGTGTACATGTGTATATGTGTGTGTACATGTGTGTGTGTGTGAGACAGAGAGAGAGAGTATATGGGACAATACTACAGCGGCAATGTGTAAGGAAGCTTTGGCAGTTTATCACCTCGGATGCACTGATACCACAGATATAGGATACAAGAGTTAGGTACAAACAACATTCCGAAAGATACATATACATACATACATACATACATATATATATATATATATATATATAGAAACACAACGCTTGATGAATGTAACCTTTTTTTCTGGTGATAATAGAAATAGACATCATTTGTTATTAAAATATTTATTTATTTATTATGTCCTCACATTTTTAAGTTTAGTTGACTTCACAGTCCTCTTTAAAAAGTCGCGCAAGAGAAAAATAGAAGATGTGATGAAGTTTGTTGGATGTGAAAATGTAGAAAGCGTAACAAAGAAAACACCACAATAACAAATGATGTCTAAATATGTTATTATTATTATTATTATTATGAGAAATCAATGTCCATCGGGTGAGTGTAATTTATTCAAATATAGAAAGTATTAGTGTAATTTCACTTAATCTCAAGAATAAAGACCTCAAAAGTCAATGTAATTTACCTTAAAATAAATATTAAATTAAAATAAAATGATTATTGTTTCCAAAAGTCTGCGTTAGTTATTAAAGACATCTAATTATTATGGTAGTTTATCTGTATTGTAACAAAAAGGAACACACAATTTCTTATATTGTCATTGGATTTAGGAGATCATGGGCTTATGCTCTTTAAGTTATTTAACCGGGTTGATATACAATACATTTATTGATCACAAATATTTTTTAAAAAAAAATCCTCTAAAATTAAAATCCCGCTTTAAAAGATTCAAATCTTTATTATATTTTCACTAGCTGCTTACCAGTAACACCTGAATTTCCCGTACATAATTTCCCAGCATCAAATTGGAAGTCCAAACAATGCGTCCAAATAAGTCCGTTTGGTCTACTATACAAACATGTCCGTCGAGATTTCGTTTTCACTCATTTTCAACAAGCACCACGAGCGCATAACTATTCATGGTGTCCCTGTCTTTTTTAATGAAATAGTTGTGATATTTTCCTTCACAAAAATTAGCATTGAGTATGTCTAACTTTGCCGTGAGTACTCAGAACTTCCATTGAGGGATACCACATTACGCTTGACCTCACACTTGAGGGGGAGATGTGTTTTTTTTTAATCGAAATGTTGTGGTTTCAAGTGAGTATAAAGTCTCATAATAATTAAGTTTGAGCTAAATGAAAAGTATATATTTAAGAAAACCTTTAGATCCAATGTCTTGGGATTTTGTGTCTGTTGCTTAGTTTCTCATTTTGTTCGTTAATTTATATCTCGCCCGAGTTTGGACTCCTTTAAAGCTTTAACCCAACTCCTCTAACATGTAATAAATTGTCTAGAATGACATTTTTTATTAATTACAATTAAAAATGTTTTATCTTATATTATTAAAAAAAAAAAATAACCCTCAATTTAACAGCCCTGTAAAGTAACACCACGGCTTTAAAAGAGTAGCCTCTTGTTAGCGTAATTATGTGATTTTAGTTCTTGTTTAAAGAAAAATTTGAGTACGAATGGATGAAGTGTCACCTTGACCAATGGTCTCAACTTGCAAGATGGATCCAACCACTAATTTTGTATTTTCTGGCTGCAGATCAAATTCCAATCTAACTCTATTGATTTGTTTATGACTCAATCTAAACAGGGACAATGCTTGCGAGTGTGACAGGAAATTAAGCTTGCACAGTTTTGTCTATACTAGTACCACACATATTCTCCAACTAATCTAATTTAAATCGGGTTAGTTTATTATGACTTATAGAATAAAATTCTACTCATATTAATTTATTTTTTTCATTTATAAAATTTAAACTTAAGAGACTATCTCTTTTCTGGTTAATAATTGATAAAAGTTGGTTTCTTGTGTGTTTCATGGGGTAAATATCTTCTCATACTAATAGTCTCAATTTTTTTATAATTTTTAGAATTAAATTTATCAAATTTTGTTATCATTTTATGTTTTATATGATATTGACGAATTTTTCATTAATCAAATTATTGAAAGAGTTAACTTGTAAGAAGTTTAGAGATTCGTGAACCATTTGAGTTTATTATACACCTTTTTATCTATATTGTGTTGAAAAATATCAATTCATCAAATTAGATTATATGATACATCAATATATCATATTAGATTATAAAAATAATGACAAAATTCGATGAATTTAATTTTAAAAAATCGTCAAAAATAAAAACTTTTAGTAAGAGAGCGCGCATGAGAAACCACCTTGATAAAATGCTCAGCACTCTCTTTTCTCTCCAAAGAGTGGAATAAAACAATTACATGATCATAATGAAACGTTAAAACAAGTAACGAAATCCTTTAATCGACGAACATTAGTGGAAGGCATTACACATTTTATTGTGGGGTTTGCTAGCTCAACTTTATACAAAATATGTGGAAACATGATGTTAATTTCTTTCATTAAGTTAAATCATCTCATCAGATTCACAGAATATATATATAAAAAACGAGACAAATTAAGCATACCTAACTTGTGTCATCAAGTGAATTCAATCATACAAACCACATATTATCATATCTTCTGCACAAATGCTTCATCTTGACGATAAATTGAGCTCTCAAGCTTTCATAATTTTAGTATTATCCACACGATTTTTAGTTTTTTTTTTTTTTCTGACAAGAACTATACCAAAGTTTGTACTCAGGCGATCGGCAATATTATTCCTCCTATACAGCTATTGCCTTGGCAGTTGCTGAAGTGAATAAATGAAACTCTAAGTCGTAGTAGGGTTGGAAAAGGCTAGAAATGTCTTAGGAGTCTAGCTATTAGTTTGAAATAGGTTTTTTTTAACAAGGTTTAGGGGTAGAAGTGAGTTGAACCGAGATGAGCTTGACAAACTTCACGACTCAACTCGTTAATATGAGTTTGATTCACAGTTTGACTCATTAACAATCGAGCCTAATTGTTAGGCCCAAGCTCAACTTACTAAAAAATTAACAAGTTCAAGTAGACTTGCGAGTCAACTCAAATAAAATATAAATTAATCCTTATAAATTTGACCTTGAATTATTTATTGAATCAATCTTTATCTAACTAAATGTCCAGTATAATTTTCAAAACTTGACAAGTACATATCTTATTTACAAATAATTTATATTTCACCGAGATGATACAAAATTATTAAGTCATGATTATAAGCAATATACAAACATAATTTAAATTATAATTCAACTTAAACATTACAACATTTGGATATATTATTATTATAATAATATGTATGTATTGAGCCAATCGCGAACTATTGAGTCAAACATAATTAAGTTAAAACTTGACTCATTTAACAAATGAGCCAAAATCTTGAGCTCGATCTTGAGTTATGGACTTACAAGGTAAGTCAGGTAAACCTAACACAAGAGAGTCATTTGACCTATTTTCACCCCCCAATTAAGAGAAATACTTGCATATTTATAAAGCAAATTTAATATGTATTTTATAAACATAATCAACTATTGATTTTAAGTTCTTTTTTACATATTTTTTAAACACTTTAAATTTAAATTGAATTTAAATTGATAATGTGCATAAAATACACATTAAATGTGTTTACATGTTTTATAAACATGCTAATATTTTTTCCAAATTAGTAGGTATAGGGTTAGGATACCTAAGACATTGCTAAGTTGAGAAACAAGCAAAAACTCTACCTACAAAATTGTTTAGCCACTTGGATTAGGGGTGTAATTTAACGTAACTAATCCGAGCATTTTGAGCTCAAACTTGGTTTGTATTATGAAAGACAAGTATTTTCTAATAATTAGCATATTTATTTACTGTGAAAACATTTAAAGATTGAGAACATCACCTTCCACTTAATACATCTCATGTGCATGCTATGCGCAGTGTCTAACCCACTAACGTTGTGCCACTGTCCTATACTCTTGTCCCCTTGACTCAAGTTCAAGTTTCCAACCCTCTAATTTTCTCTGTCTTAACCCGATTAGTTCATTTAAAATAAGTAACCATACCAAATAAAAAAAACTTAATAAACATAATCTGAATTGTTGATATATAGTATTCAGTCACATCTCTACTTTAATATACTCATGTTCTTGTCCGTAGTTTGTCATAAGTTGAATGTAAAAATTCTCTCACACTTAAGACCTAAAATGGATTAATGTTTAAGCGGACGCAGCCTCCATATAGAATGAAATCAACTTGAATAACCAAATAAAAATTTTCATGAGGATGAAGTGTGCATATATCAATACTGCAAAAGGCCCAAATACATGCATGCAACCAAGGGCCAACATCAAAATGGAAAAATGAGTGGATTCAGGGAAGGGATAAAGGAATTATAACAAGTAAACAGGGGTAGCTCAAGAACAGTTTCCAGTGTTGGCAAGCACTTTAAGACCAAACATGAACGAAATACTAGAGAACAAAAATTGATCCAACAAAACTGTAACAACGTGAAAAATTCCTTCAAGCTATTAAGATGGTCAATATATAAAAGGGCGATCACAACTTCACTGGATAACTACAAGAAAAAAGAGCCCCTTAAAAGACACGGTAAGATTTCCCCATGGTACTCTTCAGATACAAGCACCTAACCTGAAATCAGAAATAGTTCGTATTATATTATTTGATCGCTCAATCAACCGAACTGAACATCCCACGGATAAAATGAAAAAAGTATTCAACAAAGATGCAAACTAAATCAACATTTGATGAACCACTCTCCCATGATGAAAGTTACAATTTGTACAGTGACATGAGAATGGAAATTGAGGAGATATTGGACATGGTTCTTAGAAGTAAAAAAAAAATATATGGGTATAGGATGAACTAAGCAGAAATCATGCACAAAACCAATTAACCAAGAGACATAATCCACATGATAATGGATTCAAACCAGATTCATCAAACAAAACAAACTTCTACTGTAAACCCAGTTCCAAGTTAAATTAATGACTAGACACAAGCATCAAACAGGTCCATGATGCAATAATTTCAAGGGCAGAAGTTAACACAACGGTGACAATAGCCATTATTATGAGTGGAATACTCACATTCTGCCAGTTCTTTTTCAACAAGGACACGAGGAAGTTGACGCTCATTTGTACATTTTGGAAGATTTGCTTCTCCTCCATACTAACATTGCCCACAGCTACTCCCATGCAGAGCACCTTCTTCAGCTGGAATTTGACCATAGCCTTGGTCTCATTAACTTTTGACTCGAGAGATTCTTGGTGGGTAACAAGTGTTGGGAACTTCCCTGCAAAGTCATGCAAAATATCAGAATCGGCAAAGGCAACAACTGAAATGTCAAATATACACACAACATAGGAATTCATTCAAAAAAAAACTATACACTTAATTTGGAGGAAAAAAGAGGAAGTGTGATATAACAGTGCCTAAACCAGAAGATCACTAAAAGAGATTTACACGGTTCACAAATAAAGCAACAGATTCACGTAACAAAATAAACCACATATAAAATGTCTACATCACAGGTAAAATGATCAAAAGAAAAGCAAATCACCAAGTACTCACAAAATGTATTAAAAGTTCAAGAGCTAAACACCCTAACAATAAAAATAAAATTACATGCCTGCCTTGTTGAGACCAGGACCCAAGAGACGAGGAATCTGCTTAATGACTGCTTCAGAAGCCAAAAAGGCATGGTACTTCTTGGCTAGTTTCTTAACCAACTTCTTATTTTTGTTGAGCTTCTTCAAAGCTTCAACGTCCATGTAGTCCAACCCTATCTTCTCAGCCTGCACATTAGAGTGGTAAAACATATATCAGCATAACAAACTTGGCAACAACAACAAGAGCAAAGATAGTTAGATATTAAATCACTGCCAACAAATATAAAAATGAATGCCAATGCACTCCTAATTGCAGTCACAAAAAACTATACAAGCATAGTGTACTCTCAAGGCATTTCACGCAAACAAAGGAAATGGAGAGCAGGGAAAATAAGATCTGCATAAATTCATGTAAAGCAAAGATCACAATGCAGTTGAATTTAACTTGCTCAGGCATGGCTGAGAAACATAAAAAAGCATACACATACACAGAGGCTGCTCATCACAAAAAATAAAAAAAGCCTAATTATATCAGATTCTACTTTCTCATATGCTAATTAAACCAAGCTACACAAATTCAAGAATTAAATGAAATGATTAGAAGATGAAAGAAAGAATGAATAATCGGTGCAGACCTCTTCAACATGCTGGGCATCACCGAGCATGCAGATTTTCATCTTGGGCCTAGGGATGTGCGGCAGCTTGACGGAACCGCTGAAACGCTTGTCCTTCTGTGGGTCATAGTTCTTGAGTCCAATTTGGAGCTCAATCGTCTCCACAAACTTGCGATTCTTCTCCTTCGAATCTGCCACTATCCCTGAGACCGCTTCTCTCACAGCATCACTCTGAAGCTTACTGCACACGCGCGCGCGCCACATTCGAAACAATCAAATTGATTACACAAACACATTTTCTTTTCCAGTTTATCATTTTCATTTCACTCAACAATAATATTCATTGGCATTATTTAACCTAATAATAATTAAATAAAATAGAAAGAAAACAATGGAAGGTAGAAGCCAAAAACACCTCATGGTTGAAGCTTGGCCTGTTGAAATCTGGAGCTAGAGCTGTAAACAAAAACAAAATTGGATTAACGAAAACTGACATCGGCAGGAAGAGAATCCAAAAAAGCGAAATCGCTGAGTTCGGGTGGCTGCAGAGCGAAAGAACGTACCGATCTCCGAGACGAAACCCCAACCAAGCAGAACTAGGGTTTCTGATAGAATCCTTATATATCAAAAACTATATGTGGGCTGGGTTGGGCTGGGCTGGGCTGGGCTGGGCCGGGTCAGATTTCGTAATAACTTTGATTATTAGGGTTTTCTTTTTCTTTTTTCTTTGTTTTCTCTAAATCGTCAAGAATAGCGCAGGTTCTGAAAATTATACTCCACATCACTACGGGCTTGTTTCATACTTATGTCCGACACGATCCATGATATGACAAGGCCTTACATTATGTTTTATAGAGTTGTTATTATAAACTAATATAACTGTTCAAATGATTTTTGTAAGTTGTAAAAATACACTTGCTGTTTTCTTTTCTTCCATTTTTTATTGAAATAAATTATATTTTTTCTACCTTTTCCGTTTCTTGTTACTTTTTGAATAAAGATCTATTGATTGTGTGACATCGGATATGTATCCAATATCATGTTAGTTCATTTGTTAATCTTTGATACAATAAATGTTTATTTTGATAATTGATATTTCATATCAACTTGTTCCGTGGAAAGGTTTTTTTTTCTTGATATAAAGAAGAAGAGGACTACACGGCTTAGTCACGAAGGATAAGAACAGCAACTCATTATCTGGTTGAAGCCACTGCTAAAAATCAACACTCAAAGAAGCACTCTACTTCCTATCAAATAGGTATGGAATAATTAAATATGATATAGTGTTAATCTTATAACTCCTTTTTTTTCATGACCTATTATGTTTCTCTGGTGTTATCAAGGTTTTTTGTCATGCTATCTACGAAGAAAGAAGATGATTCTTGTTAGAGATGTTTATTTTCCTATCCTTATAACTCTATTTTCTCTTGCTTTTTTTTTTTCATCACACGTGTGGTGGGTCAACGAAATTATAATTATTTCAAAGGAATTTCTAGAATAGACCAAACTAATGTTACTAATAACTTTTTGGAGTTTGTTGAAGAAAAACAAATTAGATGTTTTCAATGATAGTGAACGTTTTAAAATTTTAAAATTTATTAAGTTAGCTTTTTTAACGTCTTAAACCCTAACTATTTTAAGAGTCAATAACATAGCTAAATATTTAAGAACATGCTTATAAATTAATCCAACTTTAGAATGAATAAGATTTTTCTTTTTTGTCAGAAAATATGGATTCTAACTATTTCCATCATTTTGATATACACTTATTTCTATCGATTTTGAGGACATATTTCAAGAGACACTTGAAATGTGTTATTTAAATATTGATTAAAAATGGGTTTTAATCTTTATTAAAAGACATTTAGGGTGTGTGTGGGAGTTAAGAGGGGGAAGAGAGGGTAGGAAAGAGAGAGGGAAGGAAAGGAAGGAGTTTGGAAGGTTTCTCTTCCCTTTAGGGATGGAGCACGCTAGGTCAAGCCAGACTCTTAGCAGATGTCTCATTAATTATCAAAGATTTTCAGTCTGGTCTGACCTGTTTGAGAAATCTGACCTGACCTGTTTAGGAGGTCTGACCTAGCTTGGAGTGTAGGATTGCCTATTTTTTTTAACTAAAAATCTATTGTTGACCTATTTATTATAGCCTATTACTATGGCTTGTTGAATATTTAAATAAAACTTCAACATCCATAGGTCAAGAATCTAATAGATCAACAAAAATCTAAATTACAACAACAATCTAATATTTAAACAAAAATTCATACATCAATTCAAATTGCAACTACATAGATCAAGAAGAAGGTTCCATCATCAACAACATAAATTTAAATCTCTAATAATGAAACATCTAAATACATTAGTCTAATACAAACAATTAAATAAAATATACACAAACACGACAAGCAACCTGTCAGGTTTGTCTATTCACTCCTACACATGAACAAGCATATACGATTGAAATGCAATTTTTCATCTTTTAATATGAGAATGAGAAATAAAAGAGAGATAAAGTTCTTTAATTTAGGGTTTCTAAAAATAAAAAATTAAAATAATAAAATTATATTAATAAATGCATTTGCATAAAATATTATAAAAAAATGATACTAGCCTAGTGGTTAAGACATCGTCTTGATATATTGACTATTTTTAGTTTAAATCCTAGTAAAGATAATGTATGTTTAATTTTTTTAGTAACACTCATAAATATATTTATACCTAGGTCTAACATTTTTCTTAAACAGGCTGCAGGCCACCTAACCTATTCCTACCCTACTTTCCTTTGTTTGGAAAATTTTATTTAGAAATTATTTTTTTACAAAAAATTGGTAAAATTATTTGGAAATTTTTTTTTCGGAATTTTAATTTTGAAGAAACATTTTTTGAAAAAATAAATTTATTCTGAGAAAAATATTTGATAAGAGTAAAATTGTATTTAATTATATTATAAACTCTCCAAAACTCCCCCCCCCAAATTAGAGGAACTCAAAAGGGAGGAGTTTGAAGAGTTTACAAAACCCTTCAAATCATTTCTTTCCTAAAATTAAAACTCTTAAACATAATTAAGCACATTGACTCTTTCTTTTCCTCTCATTTCCATCTTAAACTTAACTTGCAAACACAGCATTATGAGTGTAATTTGAAATATGTCACGGCAAGTGTCACAAATAACACTTCTATAAAAAAGAAAAAGAAAAAATGTATTGCCGTATATCATTGCACCTCAACTTCGAAAGCTATGATTACTCTCACTTTAATTACAGTTTTAGAACAGTTGATAAAATTCTAAACATTAAATTACACAAAGCAACATTGTTTTTCTAACTCTAAAAGCCTAACGCCTAACGCCTAAGAACTTCTCTTCTTAAAGCTCAGTTTGAGCTCCAAGTAGACTTACACACCCAAGTTAGGAGAAAGAATACCCCAGTTAGAGGAGAAACAAATCAATGTGGAATAACTGTAATAAGTTTAAATACATTGGAAACAAGACAAGATAGTAAAAAGTTCGAAGTTACAACATATCTAGTCTTGTTGACAGCCAAAAGATTTAGGCACTGAGATTGAAGTCTGGGCTCTCAATTTCTCAATTTTGGTCTTAAATTCACTATGGAAGGATATGAGTGATTTCTGACGACAGGCAAAAGCTGTAGTAAACTGCATAACCTCCCCTTCAAGATTTTTCCGTCTCTGTACTTCAGTATTTAAATCTTTCAAGGCATTTTCCTTTTGGCTTGAAACCATCGTAAGTTTCTCGGATAATTCAGAGAACATCTGGAGCAAAGAGTCTCTTTCCTCCTTCAAAAGTAGAAACTCCTTTTCCAGGCTTTCATATCTTTCATTTAAAACATCCTCTGAATAAGCGAATTCTCCTCCCAAATCAGAGCCCTTTTATCATAAAAATTTAATTTAGGATAATAAAGAACAACATGCTATGCTTTGTCTCAAATTTTCAGAATGCAGTAAGGCTTTGTTTAGAAGTTGGGTTTATAGGGGAAAGTGAAGGAAAGAAAGGGCTTTGGGAGGTTTCATGTTATTTGGGAGTTTTAATTAAGGTACAGGAAGGTTTTTTGAGGATTTTCAAAATCCCCTTATACTCCCCATTTTCAAGTTCCCCCAA
The DNA here is from genome assembly GCA_003254905.1 of Nissolia schottii. Lineage (NCBI taxonomy): Eukaryota > Viridiplantae > Streptophyta > Magnoliopsida > Fabales > Fabaceae > Nissolia > Nissolia schottii. Next base: position 503,953 of record QANU01041584.1, read on the forward strand.
AATGGGGGATTTTGTGTACTTTCAAACAAGGGAAAGAAGGCAAACTCTCTAAACCTCTTCCTTCCCTTCCCCTTCCCTTTCCTCTTCCCTTGATTCCTTCTCTTTCCTTTCCCTCCTAACTCCCAAACAAAGCCTAAGGTATAACAATTCATGATAGAACAAGCTACCACAATGTGTAGCAAGTGGAATCATACGGACAGGAAATGCAATCTTATATCCTTCTAATCATTTTTGGGAAGAATCTATTTATCGCTAATCATTTATTCAAAAGAAGCTGAATACCATTCCCTTCATATGAAGGTTATCAGAAAATAAATTGCATCTATAACATGGATGTAAATTTGTGTCTAATTGAAGAGAGTGTACTATTTACTGCAAGGAGATCATGAGAGGTAGTGCACTAACAATTTATTTCTTACAAATCTGATCTGACTTGCACATCCTCAAGGAAGAGCAAATGAGATAACAATTGTTTTTGCTGTTGTGCAAAAAGAGGATGAACACATGAAAAGCAACATGTCTGTAATTTCTAAATTATTTGCTCAATTTCAGGCATTGAATAAAACCAGTCCAAGGCTTCAGTTACTATGTGGCATTAAATGGGAACAGAAATCGGAAAAAAGACACAAGATAACCAAAAAATATGACACAGAATAAAAACATGATGGAAGACTGATATCTTGACATTTGTGGCCAGACAACTACCTTGTGTTCACAGGTGCACAAAGGGCTCCTCTCCTGCCTTTCTGTTGTTGAGCTTTCTGATAACTCCAGTGATGCAATGATATTATTCACCTTCTCATGAAACACTTTTTGTTGTTCATCTATTATAGCATAATTCCCAGTGCAAGACCTTTCACCATCCATCTTCACTGCAAAGGAAGCTTCCAAAGTTGCAAATAGTTGTGCACTAATTTCACTCATGGTTGAAAGCATCTTTGCAGTAGATAATTTGCCACCAGATGCAAATTGCTGTTTAGAAGTTAGAACACACAAGAAAATTAATTTACAGTTTCTTGAAATGATCAAGGCAAATAGAAGTTGAAAGAAACTGATATCGGGCACACACTCAACCTGCAATACTGACAAAACCTTCTCAAAGCTGTTTTTGAAGTTTTCCATAGATTCCGATACCCTCAAAGGCAATTCTTGAATTAGTTGTGTTTCTTGTTGGTGTCCAGGTGTCTCACCCATTAGTTTCTTGTTCAATGGTACTTCCTCTGCATGCTTTCTCTGGATCCATATGAATCAACGGAGCGAAGCACAATACACAGAACCATTTATAAAGGACATGAGAGTGATATAGAGTTGAATCCCTATAATTCCCGTATAAAGCAAGCGAAAGATGGTATTTTATGATAGTTGCTATGCAGAAACAATGTTTTCTATCTCTATGTCAGCAGCATCAAATGAATTCATAAGATGGAGAAAGAGAGGAGAAACTGTATTGAAATACTCTAGAAGATGGCATGGCAGATATGTACAACTCTCATGATTATAATAGTAATTAGCAATTTAATGTTGGACAATTTTGTTTGGAAGATCTTCTTAATCGCATGTACATTTCAAATTTGATTTTTGCCAAGGGAGGAGAGTGCTGACCTCAAGCTCATTGATCTTTTCATTAGCAAGTTCCAGTTGTCTCCTCAAATCTTGAACCTCACGATTGTGCTTTTCGATTTCACTTGTAAAAACCTGATAAACATAGGCCAAATGAACAACTAACAAAAATATGCAGCATACATTTAAATAAAAGAAAATAAACAAAACAGAGATTAATATGGTATACAGAGATTAATATGGTATTACTTAAAAGCAACATATTAGCCATGGGTGCATAGAGTTTTATTAATAATTATAAGTACTTTAACATTTAAACTACAAGATGATTTTCATCTTCGAAAAAAAAAATACAAGATGATTTTCACAAATTCTAGTTTTCATAAAACCCTAATAGATATTAACAGTAAGGCGAGTTAATACTATTTGGTGAAAACAGTGACATCAACAAGAATAACACGATAATAAAGGAAATGTTATCATCAGTTATGGAGGACAACCTATACATCACCGCATCTTCCATTTCTTTTAACCTTGTATCTTTTGGGGGAGATGTGGATGGAACTCATAAAATTGATATGCAAGAAATAAAAGAAACTCCCCTTAGCGAAAAATCTAACAAATATATAAACTCACAGGAGTTGTATCACTTGATGGGAATGATTGAACTTTTCGAGTGGGTGTAGTTTGGAGTGAATCAAGGTCTGCAATAAAACCGTTGTTCATCTTCAACCACAAGTCTTCATCAACCACATTGCTGAAAGAATCTGGAGGAGGGCTGAAATCAGGCAATGTTGAATTCTTTGATCGCTTGGCAACAAAAGCACTATTTGTCTTCAAACAGGGAGATTTAAAAATATCTCCTTGAGATGTACTATTAACATCATTGAAATCTTCTACACATTTGTGCCTCAGAAATCCCTGTCCATAATTTTACATGCAGAGTTGTTGGTACATACAAATGGAGAAAAAAATATCACCAAGTTGAATATGAAGCAGCATTAAATGGAAAACAAAATTCTTCCAGAGAAATAAAAATAGGCATGCAAACGCAAAATAACATACGGATCCAAATAGAGAACATAAGTTTAAAAGTGTCCTTGTACATGCTTACAGCTATATGAGAACTTGTTCACGCTTAACAGGCTTTTTCAGGCCATATTATTTCATTTCTACATGTTTATGAGGTGTACCTGACTGTCATTCGTGTCACAATCTGAGAAAGACATAGAACTGGAATTTTCAATTTTCATCCGTTGCTCCCTAATCCAATGATCCCGTGACTTCCTCTCCTCTTCCAGTTCCATTTCAAGCTTCCCACGCTCCATCTCATACTAAATGGTGGAATATTAACAGTAACTTAATACAAAAAGGCAGTTATTTAATTCTTTAGCATGAATATAATGGTTAACTCTGCTGAGAGCAGACAAAGAAAGTAAACTTGCCTTGAGCAAATCGTTCCTGAGTTTAAGGACCTCTTGCTCTAGCACCTCAGCATGGGATCCCTAAAATGAACTTTTTATTAAGATTCTCAGACCAGAATGTAGATAAAAAGTATTATCATCAGAAGACGATTACCTGAAGTTTCTTACGTAGTTCCTCTATCTCTAACTGTTGCCGCTTTAACAAGGCTGCATCTGTCAAGATCTGCAAAATTCCTACTATCAAGAGACAGGTTTGGCCAAAAAAAAGTACTAAAGTACTAGCATGCACATAAGGGCCAACCATATAAGCATACTATTGAAAAATCTATATTACTATTTCCGGAGTAAAACATGTAAAATCTAGAGAGAATACCAGGCTTAATCCATTTTCTTCTTGTCCTTCCATATAATTAGTTTGCAAGTAAGCCTCATATTACAATCCTCAATATTCAAAGTCCAATATTTTCTCCTCCAATAGTTAGTTTAAAATATTCATTCAAGTGAATCATCTGACACTAGGCAACAGAAAACTTTGACTGCATACTTCTGGCAGGAACTGAGAAATCCTTACCAGTATGTATGAAATGCTTTAAAATTTCTTCAAATTTGAGCACATGTAGAAAATAGGTTTTTTTTATGGTAGAAACAAGTTACTAACTTTAAATCTAACATACATGCTCATTAAGATAATCATGATGGAAACTGACAGATCCTGGTAAAGTACAAGCATTTAGCAATTGGCTGAATTTAAGGGCAACACAAGTAATCTTAGCCATGAAATCTACACCAAATACAGCAAATACAGATGGTGCAGGGCATGATGAAAATCAAGGGTAAATACAATCAAGCAATATAAACATATATATAAGACATAAGAAAAAATTTAATAAGGCAACAAAATAGTAATGTCGATGTGCATGAAATTCACGGACCTCATTCACTTGAACACAATTCGTGATGCGTTTGGCTCTACTAGCAAACTGAAGAGTTCCTCTTGTTTCTTCAATATGAATCTAAATGGATTGAAAAACATTGCAATTAGCATAATACATTAATCACCAAAACATAAAAGAAAATCACAAAACTGAAACCACAGCTCTACCTCTTCTGGTGCTATGGTACAAATAATGGAGGTTTTAGCATTACCGCCAAGAGCAGGTTGGAGTATACGAGTTAATTTACTATCACGATATGGGATATGCCCCCTGCCAAAAAAACGAAAAGAGGTCGAACATTAGTATCTTCTAAAGCTATTAAAATACATTAAAGAAGGCAAAGAAAAAATTTACACCTTTGCTTTGAACCATCACTAAGTTTGTTAATTACATTTCCCAAAACCATCAAGCTCTTGTTAATATATTTTCCTTCTTTTAAGCGTACTCCGTCAGCTCCAGTCTTAGCAATCCTTTCCGAGCCAGCTAGATCTACTAAATTCTGATTTCACACACTCAAAACTATAAGTATGCAACTTCCTCGCAAGAAATTTTGGAAATGATATTAAAAGAAAAAAAAAAAGGAATTACTAACCAAGACTGACACTCGAACAATATCATTATTTGTACAATCATCAGAAGAATCAGAATCCTTCCCTTTGCTTTCAATCACCTACAAGTTTGATTGAAAAAAGAAGTTAAAAAAGCACATGATTCTGCAGTATTTTATAGGGAAAGGTGAACTTATAATTATATGAGTTTAAGGCATACCATTCTAAATATTGTATGTGATCTGCTGCTCCTAACATTCATGTTTGTTTCACCAAAGTGCCTGTTGACTGCAAAAATACCAAATAACAAATCTCAACTTAAATATAGCATGTATGTTCAAACTTGAAAGAAACTCATTAAAAATGTAGAACTACAAACCTTCCCCTGCATTAATGAGCTTTAACACTTGTTCGGCATTGTTGACAATTTCCTCTCGGAGCCCTGCAACAAATACTCCACGCTGAAAGAAAAGAAAAAATATATCAACACATCTCAGACATGCATACACCTACATTTAACCACAACAAAGAATTCATGTCCAAGCTAGCAAACCTCCAAACTCTCGTGAATTTGCAATTTCTGATTTTCAACAACTAGGAGATCATTAATTTCTTCATTATAGATCTCCATGTATGACACTCGAATCAGAAACTCTCGGTTGGTTATCTGAGAATCAAATCGGTCAAACCAAACATCCAAAAGGAAAAAAGCAATAATAGAGACAAACTCTCAAACAAGTCGTTTAGCAGTATCTACCGTGTCCATTTTCGCAAATATATCTTTAACTGCCCGAGGTATTACTCCTGGGTCAGTTTCAGAACCATTCATGGTGAAGGTCTTGCCACTACTGGTCTGCCCATAAGCAAATGCAGTTCCTAACCAATAAAATCACAGTAATTAACACTTATTTCCGAAAAAACCTACAGCAAAAGAATAAAAAAAATACCTAAAAACAAGACAAAACAAAACACTAATATCCAAGTCCAACTGACATGGCACATTAGAAAATAAATGCTAGTAGTAAGTAACTGCTGTCATACTTATATAACACGATTTTTATGTTAACAACTATTCAGTGAAACTCAAATGATAGGGAATGGATCCTCTCATGTGGGTTTCTCACATGACCTTATCATGTGTGACCTCTCACCATTAATTAAAAATGTATGACAATTTTGTTTTGAATTCAATCAACATTCTTTGTGCAGAAAATACTAATAACATTTCGTACTGAACGATATTTCACGATTATTAAAGCATACCATAAATTTGGATGCTTAGCACTGTTTACTTAGCTTGCAAATTGAGCTAAGCCTAATCGTTAGTGTTTAGTCTACTTTAAATCTAGATTTCAGTTACACCAAAGCAGAAAACTTCAACTTGTTAGCTCTGAACTTAATTTGACTATGAATAATTAAAATATGCAGGGGAAAAGGAACTAAATTTAAATGATACGAATTGGAAACACACCATTGAAGCCATCGAGCGCAGCATGAGTGATATCCTTGGTGAGGAGCTGGTAGACGCTGGCGTTCGTGCTACTTTCGTCGAACACATGGTCTGAAATTAGCGCAATATTGAAAATAAGAGAGGAAATGCGAAATAATAATAACAATAAAAATAAATAATTAGAAGCATGAGAAAATACCGAAAGCATAAGAGGAGTTGGAGAGTGGGGTGCCGTGGATCCTGTGAAGCGAAACGCGGTTCTCTTCGACCTTCCAGAAGCTTCCGTTGGAGGAATCTTCTGAAACCGGAGGGCGAAGTCGAACGGCGACGCAGATCTTCTCCATTTTTTTTTTTTGGCTGCTTCTTCCTCTTCTCTTCGCCGATCTGATGTTTTTTTTTTTCCTCCCTTTTCGCTCAAGGAGGGCGCGACGTGCAGCCTATTTTACAAGTTTTGAATTTTTCTCCAGATTGACGGAAATGCCCTTTCCTCGTTGCCCTTTTTTTTCCTTCAAACCTCGTGGGCCTGGATGAACGGATAGATAGACTGATATGGTAGCTTTAGATTTTGGGCCTTTTGATGGGCTATGGGCCCATAGATTGGGCCTGTTTACAGTTTTAGCCTCAGAAAACAAAAAACTTCTGGAAGAGCTGTCGAGGTTGGGCCGAAAAAACGTCCGGCATGTTTCAAGTGCTCAGCAACTATTGCTAAGCGCAGGATTAATTTTTGTTGAGTACTTTAAGTTGGTGGCATTTATCAAGTTCATCCATAAGTTGTAGAAGTTGTTATATTAGTTTCTGAAGTTATAAAAAATTGGTTAAGTTCGTCCTTTAACATTGGTCAAATCAATGCTCTCAAGGACTAACTTAATTGATTTTTGGCAACATCAGGGACTAATATAACTATTTTCATAACTTTATGACAAATTTGACCAAACAATTACAGTGATGAATTTGAAGGTTTACTCAATTTTTTCTATCCCACAAAGGCATGATTACACCTTCAAATTCGTCCTTGTCGTTGGCAATGTCATTCAAATTTGTCCCCGAGTTTTGGAAAATAGCAAATTTATCCCTAAGTTACACTTGTACACCAAATTATTAGTCTCCAAGGTTGGCACCCCTGTCAACCAAATTTGTTCATGGATCCTTGATAATGAAGGTCAAACTTGATGTATAGATATCAACTTCGGTTGATGAATTTGCTATTTTCTAAAGCTTGAAAATGAACTTGATTAACGTTACCAACGTTTGGGGATGAGTTTAAAGGTTTACTCTATAAAGGCATTGTGTATGCTAAGCATGTGTTTGTTTTTGTTTATTTGGCTCAATAATTAGTATTTTGGGCTTAAAAAATAGTATGGGTGTATGTCAATCGATTTAAGTCATACTTTTCGGAAGAATTCGCTTATATGACGAACTCAATAACCAATGAGGCAAGTTGAGTTGTGCAATTTTGAATGAAGTGACCTGCCTTGAGTCAATTCGTTGGGTTGTTAGGCAAGTCAAGTGGGTCAATGAGTGCTCGTAGTATTTGTTTTAAAGAATTATCATTATTTTGGAATTTTTGAGACTTTTTTTTTAGAGTTTCTTTCCTTTTATTTCTTGGTGGGAGGCTTTCTCTATTTTTTAGGCTAATTTGGGTAGGGTTTTTTTCTGTCAAGGATGAGGGCATTAGGCTAGGTTGAGTAACATTAGATTAAAAAGAATTGCATTCGTCACGTAGTCAAACGACTCAATTTCAAAATTCAGCAAACTGTCACCCAACTTACTAAACATTGAGTCAACCGAGTTTGGTGGGTTGGGCGGGTTGACTCACCTAATGTACACCCCTATCAATAGGCATGAACTTTGTTAAATTTTTTAGAATAATCAAAATCTAAACAAATTCGTTTTTAGCTCTTAAACCGAAATACACTGATTAGTTTCTCTGCAGTTTTTTTAAAATCTTTATAAAAACTCAATTTTTTAATAATAAAAAAGAATGAAACAAACGTGCTGTAAACTGTATAGATTTATGATTTTGTGATTGATAAATTCAAGTCATTTATTAGTTTACCGACCAGCAATATACTTTAATGCTAATCTAACTCGAATTTTTGTTTAATGGAAGTGAGGGCTGATATGGTTGAATATGATATGAAAGAAGACAATTTTAAACTTTTATTATTTAATTAAGTTGAATCGTGCATAAAATGAGTGCATACAGTTTAGTCTCCAGCTAGTCTTTGAATTATTTGACTTATGTCCACTCTATTTTAAGAGAAACCAATAATTAATGCATGATAATTTCTCTTGAGAAATATTAATGATGATATCGTGAACTAATATTTAGGGTTAATTATTTGTAAGGTCGGACTCTTGCGAGGTCTAGCAAAGATTCATAAGATCTTAAATCACGAGATTTCATTTAGATTTGAGAACTTTATGATCTCGAGTCAAGTTGGTTGAACTAACCATACACCTATTGGCTTCCCACATTGTTGCACTAATTATGTAAATAAATAGTAACGATATCAGAAACCTCTAAATCTGTTACTACTTACAACTATTCTAACCTGAGATGAGAAGAACTACCTCGTGAATATGGAGAGATAACATTTAAACACCTCCATTCTATTTCTTGAAACTTATATATAAAAGCACATAATTATCACACTATAAGATATTGCACATTTCAATCATAAAATACTCATTTTAAGACGGTTATGCTTATTTAAGTGTTAAAGTACATTTACCAATACACCTCATCACCTCTCACTCCCACTTTTAAACTAGTACATACTAAAATGTTATTACTTTCACGAGCAAAATATTCATCAGCAGCTTCGAGACAAACTTTTAAACATACAGTAACAAATACTAGTAAAAAGTAATATTGCTTATCCATAAGAAAGAAAAGGAAGGTTACGCCACAAATAAAATAATGCACAAATCATGGATTGATATCCGATACTGTTGTAGTGATTATCCTTTCCAATAATTAAAGTCGTGTTACAAATCATTGTCAATGTGTCTAATCAGCGTTATTTAGGTCAAAAGAGGACACCTCCTTCTTTAAATTAATTTTCCATTAACCAAAGTTTTTTCTCTGGTAAGTTCTTAGAACTTGCTTATGAAGAAAATAAGTAAGAACTAGAAAGCAACAAAAATTTGTGGTCAACAAGCAACAAAAAGGCACCAATCCGAGGACACCACTCAATGGATCGAGTTATGGTGTTGATTGGTGAACTGGTTTTTATATGACTTTTGATATTATGATTTCCTTTTTCTTCACTTCTCGAGAACGATTCTTTGTGGATTTCATGGGGGCTACAAATCTGAAATTCAAATCCATTCCTTGCACTTGGATTAAAAAACAACCATTCATCCGAAAGAGATGGGAACTTTATAAGACATTAGAATATTATATCCAACATCAAATTATAACTGACGAACACTAATTTTGGATGCTTCTCACAACACAAAAATTACCGTATCTTAAAATAATTTAGGCATTAGATACTTAATTATTTTTAAACTGATTTTCCTGAGCACATGAAATTATCAAGATTAAGAATGACAACCATATCACCTTTGTTTGGGTATATACACATACGTATGCACGAATGTCTGTGTGTGTGTATATATATATAGTATTACAATAGTATGAAAGTCGAATATTGAATTTTAGATACCATTTTTTTCCATAATATTTGTTACTTAAAAATATTTATATACTATAAGCGTAATGCATAGTTTAAATACATTTGAAAATATGTGTTATGAATGAATGCTCCGGTGCATTCCAAAAAAAATAAAAAAAACAAAGGTTTGATACCTTTTTTGTTTAATCAATCAAATTCAATTTTTTTTTCTCTACCTAAGCATTATTATAAATTTTATATTTAAATTTAATTATTCTTTTCCTTTTAATTTGATTCTAAATCTCATTATTTTTAAACATAACTATCCTTCAATCCAAACACAAGCTTTTTCACGTTAAAATAATTATTTTGGAATAACAAAATTTAATTAAAAACGAGATTGAGAGTAAAATTAAAATAAATACAAAATGAGTGAATCTAAAGATAAAACTTATAATAATACTTAAGTGGATAAATAGATGATTTTTTTTACTTAATTTTATTGATTCGAATAGAAGGGATATTAATCTCCCCTTTTTTTAGAAGCATTGTAACATTAACTATGGGTCTTGGATAGGCACAATTTTAATAATTCATTTTTAAAGGTACACACAATAAGTTATGACATATAGTTCTATATATTTTAAATGAAGTTAATGAAATTTATATTTTGTGAAAGTGGATGATTTTAGTGAGAGGGGTTATTATATATATGAGAGTGATATGAGTGAATTTTGGTTATTGGATGATCAATATTAGAACATACAAGTTATGTGATTTTTCAAATAATCATGTGACATCTTTATAACTTTTAATCTTGATCATTTACATAAGATTCATGATCAATATTCACTCCTCTCACTCTCATATATAATAATCACTCTCACTAAAGTCATTCCTTTACAAAAAAAATTTAAAAATAAATTATTAAAATTGTGTCTATCTAATAATTTATCAGTATCAAAGGTAAAGTAATTTCCACATACGCGGATCTAGTACTTCTCCTGTATGACCTCATTACTCATTAGCGCAATCTTAATTTTGGCCACATGTAATTTCATTTTTCTTCTTTAAATTGATCACTTCATATGCTTTTGTTTCTATAATATTATATTTTCTTTTGTGAGAGGCTCGGAAGCCGTCAACCTTGTAACAAGTATGAACATGTCTTTGTGCACATCATGTCGTCTTGCAGAGTCTTAATTTTATGTACTTTAAAGATTATCCAATAGACACAAAAAGAAGAAACAATATGTATGACATTTCCTGCTTGGCACAAATATAGCTTGCGTATTTAGATGGGAAATTGTAGTGATTACATTGATACCAACAATATATTATAATATTCCATGAAGATTCCGATGGAGCAAAGCCTCAAGATAATTATTAGGTAGAGGTTGCTCTCTAGGGTTTCATCACTTACTAACCTTTCACAATTTACCAAAAAGCTACAAGTGACAACAGCACCAAAAAGTAGACACCACCCTCTAGTTCCAACAACGTGGGGCTTCTCTTAAACCACCACATGCATACAAAGCACTTCCACCTTAAAAAAAATAATAACAATAAAGGGAAAAAAAAACCTCGTCAATAGATCAAGACACCTCTTCCTAGAAAGAACTATAACATGTAGTGTTTACTTTCCCAAAACCACTAGTAGTTTACTTGAGTTCAAAAACAAAATTCACTTGCATTTTTGAAAAATCTAGATTTGTATTCTTGTAACATATTTAATGAGTACTTTAATAATATTAGTTATTATTGATTTTTTTTTGTACTATAAGTCAAAATTAATAATAAATAACACTCTTAAAATACACATTAAATATACTCCTAAAGCGTATAAGAATTTCTCAAATTTTTGTATGATTCATCTCGTCTGAATTGAGCAGAGCACACAATTTTAATTCCAAAGTTAGAGAAATTCTTGTATTGATTACGATAGCATCTTAACACATTCACATAATCACATGAACTGAAGTAGGTCTCATTTCATGGTGGACCCTACCAATATGATTGTATACGAGGTACACACTTGTCTCTATAAGAAAAATCTCTAACTTATAATTACTAGATTACTTAACTCCAGTAGACCAAACGACGTCGTATCACTCAATGTGATACAATCCATGCATTTATATATACATAGGTACACAGTCTCGTTTGTGATGTTGATGTTGTTGTTACTATTTATTTATAAACAACTAACTACTCAATATTATAATAAGCTCGATTCTTTGATTCCTTCTTCCTATTGTGAAATCATGTTGCATGAGATTCGATATAGATCCGAGAGTTGGGCCAAAAGGGTAACGCATTCGGATCTTAGGCGTTCATTCTCTAACGAAATTAGCATCTTGTGGTGCACGGCCAGACCGAGCCCGGTTTTCAGTTCCCGGTTCTCGGCTCTGAGCCGGTTCACTTGGTTCGTGAGGTTCTCTAAGTGCCTCTTCTTTCTCCACCTGGACCGCCGGGCCGACTCCCGATTCGACTGCTTCCGCCGGAGCCTCCTCTCCTGCTTCGAGTAAACCGCCCGGTTCGATCCGTGCGAACCGGAGCTGGGGCTGGCCGGGTCAAAACCGGCCGGTTGGTTAATTAGGGAAAACAACTCCTCTAGTTCACTTGGCGTGAGGTCAAGAACCGGAGGGCATGGTAATTGGAAAGCTTTTTCTTCTTGGAAGGACATTGGAAATCAATTGCACCAATTAGCAAAGCATAAAGAAGAGAAAGAGAGGGCAGAAGGAAAGAAAAAAAGAACCGGAGTTTTTTTGTTTCAAAAGATTGAACCGGAGAGAGGGAAGGAGGGGAAAAGGGAAGAACTGAAGCGCCGGGGAAGGGAATTTAAAGGGTGAAAAAGGCGTCGTAGCACCAAACACGTGGGGTCCACCACAGCAAAAGTTGTTGGATTAAAAAGCTATGGTCACATTTTGTGCAAAGATAAAGTAAAGGAAAGGGAAAAAAAAATTAAAGCAGGGTTTCACCATTTCTAGTTCGTTTGGGGTGCCTTTTATATTTTATAAATTTCATTATTTTGTGTTCATTCTTACACATGTATAAGAGTTAAAGAAAAAAAGCAAGTGTTCTCAGTATTAGTATATAGTTCTTTCATTGAACAAAATTGCATTCACCAGTACATTTAGTGTAATATTTTCTTGTTAGAATTGCACTGTTGTCATTGATATAGAAGATATTATTTTAATAATAATAATAATAACAATACTACCTTACAATGTGAACTGGATAGATATATTTCAATTCCTAGTTAGATTATAAAAAGTGAATAATTAATTAAAGCGGATTAAATGTTGATTTATACACTTAAACCGAAATACAAAGATTTTAATTTAAATAAATATAGATCTTAATTTGGTGAGTGTTAAATCGTGGTCTTTATTAACACCACGTACAAATCAACTAATTATTATTGCGTTCAATACTTACAAATTAAATTTGAAACTTATAATTTAAAGTGTGGTTATCACGTATCGATTGATTTGAGTGCTTAATTACACGGATAAAAGTTTTCTATTCATTAATTTCTATGCATATAAACTTTAATGCAAGGTGCATGGTGGTGGGGAATTCAGATGATGAGCCTTATGTTATTTTTATTTATTTTTGTTTATGGTAAGAGAATGATGCCCTTTAGGAGGATTAGCTTTAGCCTATAGCTTAATGACGAAGGATCAATTAAAATAAAAAACATAAGTCACAAATTGGATTAGAAAGTTACTGATCACCACGACTATAATAGTGCACTGCGCCGAAGTCATTTTGGACACGCACATGGAAGGTGAAAAAGGTGCCTCCAAAAACATTATAGAAAAAGAAAAAGAAAAAGAAAAAGGAAAATCATTAAGGTGAAGGTGGACTCATGAATTTTTAGTACGTGGACCTAGTAGCTATATATTGTTGTTTGGGTACAAGTAGGTTCTTTTTCCCCTCTCCCACCCCCATGCAACCACGTCGTTAATTTATTAAAGGCTTCGAATCACTTTGAAACGTTTACACACCAAACAGAATTGAAAATCCGTCATGGAAATGGATGTTCTTATGTTAAAATTAATCATATTTAATTTGATAGAAAATAAAGATATAAATATTTTGATTAAGGGGAATCTTTTGAATAAGTGGTAGGACCAAATTTAAATTTTTTTTGTTTTTATCTCTTATCATATGATTAAATATGACAAATTTTGACATGAAAAAAATCATTTTAGCATTGATATAACTAGGGTTGTATAGGGGTGGGGGTGGTTTTTCTCAAGTATACAACAATGAGTTTGGTTGGTTCCATTTTCGATCTAACTAAAGGAAAGCCTCGTGTGGGTATATATGGTTTACCAGGATACAGACCTGCAACCAACATAATTCAATAAAAGTGCATGATGATGAAAATAGAAAAAAAAAGCACTAAAGATAAAAAAGCAAAATTAGTGGAACAACAAGCTATACCTACCAAAATGCACTGATTAATTAATTGCCTAATTTCGATCGTTCCCATGTACTGATCTGTTTGATTTCACTCACTATGCATCGGTCTCATTCTTTTGAATACTAAAGTACTTGTGCTAATATTGATGAGAACTAGCCTAAAGATGAGAACTAGCCTAAAGATACCAATTAGATTGATAGAAATTGCTATACCACTATATATTTTCTCTTCAATATTAAATTTAGTAAGAAAAAAATTGAAAGGAATATTCTTGGGTAGTTTTCGTAGTTGAGCATATTCTATAGGTATATAGGGACAGTTTTCTTTTGGTTGGCAGTTGGTTTCCCACCACAATTAGCAAACTATTAAAGCGGCTGTGAGTGGAGCATAACATGCGATGATCCCCTCTCTCTTGACGTATTTCATTAAAACTTTGATTAATGTAATTGTTTAATTTTTATGCACCAATAATAATCAAGAGAGGTTTCCATCGAGACTTTAAAATCATTGAAGTGAATATATTTCTCTCAACAAAGCCTTTTACATACCTATACAACTAGGAATTGAACTCTAATCAAATGTTAAAAAGAACATTTTACATTAACTTTTAACTAATTTTCTCATTTGGGTTTTATATCTCATAGAAAATTTTCTTACTAGAGTTTAATGAGGTTCGATCAATACTTATTGAGCATTATTAAGTTTCGGCTGTTTGTAGGTGATTTGATTGTGTTCATGCTTATTGTTTCGGTGTTTTGCCTTGATTAATGAAACTATAAAAAAAAACTAATATTATTTGACACTTTTTAATTTTTTATTGGTTCACAATATAAAATTATTATTTGTTTATTGCATAAAATTTATTACCTTGATTTAAAGAAGAAAAAAGAGAACTGAAGCAACCGCTTCTTTTAGCAAGCCAAAGGACTCCGTCCAAAAAAAAAAAAAAGAAGCAATGCCAAAGTAGGTTTTATTTATTTTACTTATTTATTCCTTGACGAGGAAGCCAAAGTAGTTTGCATGTGATGCAAGTAATTTGAATGGAAAGAAAGAGTAGTTTCATTTGGAAGCCATATACTTTGTGATCGATCTACTTTACGCAGTGTTTGTATTTGGGTACTGTAAAAGCATGTCTCTTTGTCGAACCTGTTTCCTAATTAAGATCACAATAAGCACGTTACAAACAAAATTTTGTTAGGTTTTAATTTCCTTTTACTTCGGTGGTACCGAGATTTGAACCATTAACCTTATACAAGACCTAAATTTATACAAAATTTTGTTAAATTAAGTAAGATTTTTTTTAAACTTTATTTAATTTATAATTTGATATTTCACTTATTTCATATAAGTGTGAAACAATATCAATTCATAAATTTTAGATATCAAATTGTGCATAGAACATATATATATATATATATATATTGTATTCATTTTGTATGTCATACAATGCCAACTCATAGTTTATTTATTATTGAATAAGATTTTAATGAAGTTCACGCCTATTAGATCTCATCCAATGATAAATGAGTTATAAATTGATGCGATATCTCATATCAAAGTGCAAATACCCTTTCTCTCTCGTTGCTATGAGAATATAAATGAGAGATATCATATATCCAAAAAGTTTCCCATCTCCGACACCCAGGAGTGGAAGATATGAGAAGGGTCTTTAATTTCTTCAATGATATAATGTATCATTGTCTCAAATTTCTTTTCTTTGTCCTTTCTTCTAAAATTATCACAATTTTTACAACTAGACTAGCTCAAGGAAAGAGTTACATAATATAACTTGCTTTTATGATGTAAAGTTATTTGATACATAGAAGTACAATTATATATTCATAGACAAAGAAAATTAGCTGTAATGAACAAATTATGCCCTTCCATTTGTCTGTTTATGCATCAAAAAATGAACAGATTAACCATTTAATCGTACTATAAAGTTGTTATGACAAAACGTCATTCATTAATAGATTTGGGTATTAGATCTTAGTAATAAAAAATTCACTTTCTTTTTGGAAATATTGTGCCTACAATTTCATCTCTGAACAGCTAGGTTGAATCTTAAAATACTAGGAGAAAATAAATTATATGATATTATAAATTCTCTATTAGCTAGCAACTGTGTCGTTGTAGTATAGTGGTGAGTATTCCCGCCTGTCACGCGGGTGACCCGGGTTCGATCCCCGGCAACGGCGATAATTTTATTTTTTATTTTTTAGTGTTTTATTCAGTTGTTGTTTTGTTTTTTGGGTCACATTCTTCTATTGGGTTCAAACATCAAGAGGGTGTTTTATTCTGTTGTGTCGTTTTTGGGCTAAAATCCTCTATTGGGTTCAAAAATCAAGAGGGTTATTGGGCCCTTCTGAAGTTATGTATGAAATTATTTTACTTTTTATGACCCAAAGCACAAAAAGCATTGATCCAAAGCATGACCCATAACGAGGATTGTTCGAGTTTATCTCATTGTACTTAACCTTATGAAATATATTATGATGGATTAGTTTTCGTTTGTTCTTTGGGTAAACACTGAATTGTACAGTGTGGGTTAGTTTTACAAACATCTTAACAATTGATTATTAGTTTTGCACCTAGATTAACTTTTTGTTATAAGCCTAATTAAACTTATTTTTTGGATCATAATTCTCTTTTATCGTACCCCTCTCTATAATAAGATTAATCAATTAATAAAATAAGTGAATACATTTTTTTATATTTCATATTATACCATTTTAATAATTTTATAATATGAATATAAGTTGAATATATATTACTTTTTTGTGTACCTTTCGTTTTAGATTAGCAACAATAAAAAAAGCTGAAAAAAGAATGTCAGAGTTAAAAAAAAATTATTTATTAAAATAACGTGACATTTATATGATTACACATTTTATTTCAATGACTAAATTAACTTGACTCGTGTTGTGTAATCTTAAGACTAATAAGTTATTTTCTTATTTTTAAGATTCATGCAACTTTAAAGACAAAAATGATCAAGATTTTGCCTGCCCATCATATTTAAAGTTTTTTTCTCATTCAACTTTTCTTGATTTGATAACATACAATGCATCCACACATGCACGATGGTGACTGAGTTTGAATTTTGCTTATCATAGAGAAGGACAAAAAGAAAATGATGGATTTTGGCCTTCACTAAACAAAGCTTAAAACCCAAGCAAAATGCACTTTTTTAATTTTTGACTTGAGTTGTAAATGTGGAATATCCATCTTTTAACTTTCAAACCGAATTTCTTCACCTATTAATTTTAATTGACATTGACCGTCATGATTCAACAAGCTCAATTCAATGAAAGAAGATGCATTGAGTTCTCCAATGTAAAGTGCCCACTTATAGTTATTGGATCTTCAAGTTGTCACATGGACCAAGTGGGAGATTGTAAGATTATTTCATAATCTCATAAAGATTTGGTCCATGTAACTTACAATGATACTAACTCTAATTAAAGGGAATCAAGATGATGTCAATTAATTCTATAAGATATGATAGAGTTAGCGGGGGTATTTTAGTAAAACTGACCCTCCCCTCTCCCTTACAAAAAAGATGGCGTTACTCAAGGAAAAATAAGAATTTAAGGATTCCAAAGAATTCAGAAATCATTAGGGTTTGAGGCTTGCTAGAGAAAACGCTCTTCTCACCATCAGAAGGGGTTGAAAAGATCAAAGGAAGAGAGGGGAAAAGAATTTGTTAATTCCATCCAATCACGATATGGATCCGGGTATGTGCCTCTCGTTCTTAATTTTACATACACTGTGATAATCATAAATTTCAAGATCATTGTTTCCATGAATTGATCAATTGGAAAATCACAACTTACAATTTACACTCCCTTGGACATAGTCACAGCAGAGTTAGAAGTTTGTGATGATAAGTAAAATAAGTGATCATATGAGGTAGACAATGACTACGAGGACAAAGAACCTGACAAATCATATCAAGTGGATGGCCTAATCCCTGTTAGGCTAGTTGTTGAGGGCGAAGTACCAACAAATTTAAATAATGACTCAACAGAGGATGTGGATGACATAATTGAACTTATTCCAATCCAACAACATGTACCAAGAACTGAGAATGTTGAAGAAGAAGAATTTTAAAATCAAGTCTGATATGAAGACGATGTAGACAATCTTCAATTTTCATATTAGGCTTTACTAAATTATGTATTTGACTTTTAACAGTTGGATTATTGTTTAATGAAATTTTACATTAAATTAAATATTTATTTTTATTTTCACATCTAGTTTTGTGTGCGTTTGAGGATTTTTAATCAAGAAACTGCAACTCATTAGGTTATAATCCCTCGGATATATCATTTTTAATTTTTTTTAAATTTATTACACTTTAATAGAGGATACGTTTTTCGGTAATTGTATAATTAATTTATAGTTATAAAAATACTAGCAACAAATATATCCGTCGATAGTTGAAATAATATTCTTTTATTAACTACAACTATCAACGAATTTATTGCCGATAATGAGTTAAAAAGCATGCTTTCCCGTGAGTTGTTATCGTCGGATAATTTCCATTAAAAGCAACAGATAAATACGCATGTATCTGGCGGTGGATATAATATCTGGAGACATTAGCAACGAATTAAATACTATTGAATACTTTCTGACGCAAAATTCACCAAAAATAGTTAAATTTAATGGTATTTTAAAAAAATCAACGTATAAATCTTCCAAAATAAAGTATTTTTCTAATAGTGTCAAATTTATTTTGAAAAGAGACGTAATGTATTCTTTAAACTGCAACACTTGTCGTGTTGGTCTCTAGGGCAAAAGATATTTAGATATCGATAGTTTTTGAGCACGGAGCAGAGTTACAATTTTTTGTTAGTACCATATGCAATGTGTAATATATTATCAACGTTAAATTTGATGTATCGTTTTTAATTTATAAGTGTTGTTAGGCTTCTCTATGAATGAAATTGTTTGCTTTGTTGTCAAGAAAAAAAAATGGACTTATCATATTTTGAAAATTAGACCAGATATCTAAATAAACAAAAGCTGGTTTAATTAAAAATTCAATGTTAAATTTAAAATGATCTATTTTAAATGAGCCAAGCTCTTGAGCTTAAAAATTGGACTTAGATTTGTTAATGAGCTGAGCTCATGTTATAATCAATTAACTGCCTCACAACTGATCCAAAATTTCCATCGATGGGCCATCACAGCTTTTGGGCTCGAGCCAGGCCCAGATGTGGAACTCAAGGTTTGGGTTGTATCATTTCGTGAGTTCTTTCTGCTACCCAACAATATCTGGTGTATAATTGATAGTAATTTAAGATAGATGTGAGACCACTTCATACTAATGATCTTGTGGCCAAAGTAATACTATCAGATGATTTTACATCTGTTAACATCTCAATTATCTATCTTTATTATGTCTTCGCTGAATCTGAAAAACTATACACGTATATAATTATACTTCATTCATATAATAAATAGATGAGAAAACACTGATTTATGATCTTAGATATGTATGTAAGACAGTACACATACGTAACTCGACACTAGTGCTAGTAATAAAACACACGTACATGAACTTCTTGTAGTATCTACTATATATATATATATTAGGGTTCAAGTTCTGGATAAGTATTTTTCTCTTATACATTGGGCATATGTATATTACAATAAGATAAGCAGTAGTGGATTATTTATGGTACTACTCAGTACTCCAGTACTGTCACTAACTTGCCAGATTCAAGGGCGTTAATTCAATTTGGTATAAGCTTGAAAGGAGGCTTAGACAGAGTTGGCGAAGGATCATATCTTCCGTAATCTTTTGTGTTAGCCCTAAGAAGCCTTTCGTGGATAATGCTTTCTTCTTCCTCACTCAGTGGCTTCCCTGGTTTTCCCTACCAAATTAATTAAACAACGGTAAACTAACTAAATTTATGGAGATGCTACAGAAACGGAAAATGAAAAATTGAATATAGGATTTAATTTTGAGGGACATTATATGTTAAATATTCTTGTACTGTCAAATAGTATAATTAAATATGACTAAATCCCACAGTACAACCGATGAAGGAAATATCATAAACATACTTAATTTATGACTTAATTATTGGGTCACAGTTTATTCATGTGTCTTATTTTGTCGTTAAATGAAACATAAGTCAATATAGTAAATATATAAAATTAGTTTAATAAAGTTAATATACATTGTTTTAACATAAATTATAAGTCACCTAAGTAACCAACAAAAGTTATCAAATTTTTGCTGATGTAAATAAGAAAATAGTTACTAAATTTGTATATGTTGAGACAGAAATGAAGTGTGAATTTAAAATCACATGCTCGTAATTATCTCTACCTTAAAAAAAAAGTTTACACGAGAGTTAACCCGATAATTTAACAACTATGTATATATATTAAAGAAGAAAACAAAAAGGAAAATAAATTAAAGAAAAACACTTTCTGTGTTTTGTTCCGTTGAACTAGAAGGCACAACATGAGGTGGTTCATGACTTGTGCACCATATTGTTAGGTACAAGGCTTCAAAAGCAAGAGAGGAGGAAGAGGAGGAGGGTGGAGGACAATATACACAGTGAGATACATAAGGAGCTTACTGGTACGTAAAGCCAAATGTTGAGGACTACTAATAAATTATACCAAATTAGTATATATATATATGCTTATCAAGAGGGTAATTAAGGAGAAGGCGTAACTTGTTCATGCACATATATATAGATTTATATACACACACACTTCAATTAACTCGATGAAAATCCCTAAAAGGAAGTGCATGAGGCTAAAACATAAATCATGGTCATCACGTACCTCTTGTGTTGCAATCACATCTGCAGCCATGTTACTGATCATAAACTTCGATCTTCGTCGACCTGCACATGCATTAACCACAGAAAGTTATTAATTTACTAATAAGTTTATAGTTATTCACATGCCTAGCACTTTAAGGCTTGTAACAAAAACCAAAGCTCTAATACACATTAAATTAATTTAATTTCCACAATAATCGAAAGTTATGCTAAGCCAGACAGTCCATGGGCATGGACGAAAGCTTAATATGATATTTAATATATATAGAGAACTGCGTTCAATTGCACTTGAGCTCTTTTAGTTTTAGCCACGCTGGCTAGTTGTGACAATTACATGTGTGTCAAGATACACGAATATAGTTTTATCATGTGTGGGGGTTGTCACCAAAGTCCACAGAGACGTAAATAGACCAACCTGCAAAAGAAGTTGATGATAAAAGGGGCACAGAAACCAGGATGAAGAGGAGGCTGAACTTTTTCAGGAGCATGAAACCCATGGTACGTATACGTGAAACTTGAGTTGTTTTTCTACGTTTTGCTTTCTGAAAGTGATGAAGGGAATTGAGGAAACCTTTGCCTCCTATCTATATTGTACGGAGCAATAAACCCCCACAGAGGAAGCCTCACGGAGAAAGAGAAAAGAAAAATTCTGATGATGTTGACAGTTTAATTATTTGTAAAGAAAGGAGCACACTTGGTTATCTTTAGTAATAAATATTCATAGAGGGGAAAAAGGTGAATGGAGACCACTTTGCTTTTGTTGGGGCACTAAGTCTAACAAGTTAGTGGAATGACATATACTAATCAGGATAATAGTCACCTTAGTGGAAATTATTCGGGTAACTCTTAAGTTTTATAACAATTCAATTTTTTTTGTGCATATACCAAACTTTCATTAATTGGTGACAACATTTTTGCTGTTATTGAGCTTTAAAATTCCTTTAAAAACAACTTCAAACTCTAACTTTTGGGTTAATGCTAATTTTGGTTTTCGATATGAGCCTATGATCCTTAAAATTTAGAAAGAAATTTTTTAATTTTTGAAATTGTAAGTTATAGGGTAAGTTAATCTTTTAGTTCATTATCGTTATTACGTCGTCACATTTTCGCTATTAAATGAGAAAGTAACAATAATTGGTACTATAAATGAAGCAACAATGAAAGTGATATGAAGGAGTAATTTGTTTACCATTTACAATTTTAAAGATTTAAAATTCAATTTTTGAACTTTAAATATTAAATTGATTCAAATTTACCGTTTCAATGATCAAAATTATCATTAACCCCCCAATTTTCTTATGTCTCCAAAATAATATTGTTCACACTCAATTAGCATATGATAGACGAGACATTTAGATTAGCAGATGATAGACGAAGCACCAATCATCATAATCATCTTAATGGTTTTGGCATTATTAATTTGATCTCCAGTTGGCTAAGTTTTATAAGCTCAGATTAAAAGGGGTTGAAATGGAAGGGTAGCAAGCATGCCTAAGGACTAATTAAAAGGGGTTGAAATGGAAGGGTAGCAAGCATGCCTAAGGACTAAAGGGATATTGATCAGTCCAAAGGTTCTACACACAAAGTGACATTAGGTTGGCATAAAATAATATTTGTGAATGGCAAGTGCTTCCAATTATCCATAACGACAAAGACAACGCACCAATTAACAATGAAAGGACATGGGTGGAGAATAAAGGTAAAGCACCTTCAGATTTAAAATACTCTTGCTCTTCTACTACTTTTCTTAAAAGTGGTTTTAGGATGTTCTTTAGCTCCCTTAAGTCAAGCATTATCTTCTCCTACTCTCTTAGGGGTCCATAATTGTTCTATATCTCTTGAATTTTGAACAAGAACTACCAAGATCGACTACAAAAAGTACCTTGATTTGTGAGGGTTATTTTTCTATTTAGTGGGGGGTTTTAACCTCCATAAAATCTTTAGTGATATTTTATAAAACTCCTATCTTTAGATGTGTCATAATCTAATTGTGGGAGTTTTTAACTCCCACCTAACTAACCTCCATTACCCTCATTTTGTGGTGGTTTTTAACTATTTTGTGGCATTTTTAAACCTCCTCAAAATAGTGGCATTTTTATTTTATTTGTGACAATTTTAAACCCCCCAACCTTGTTTATTCGTTATAATTGTAAAACCTCCACAATATAATTACCACAAAATATGAACTAAGAGCAAGGGAAAACCGTGATGATTTAAAATTTTTATTTGGGCATAATTTATAATTTATTATGAGACTTTTTTTTCTAAAATTATTTTTAATAATTGATCAATTCTATCATTTTCTTAATAAAATCTCCGAAGAATTCACAACTTCAAATTCATAAAAAAAAAAAAAAAANCTCTCATCAACAAAATTAATAAATAACTATTTTCACTATTCTTATCCTCATCCCACACCCAAACAGTTTACGTTACTCTTTTTGCATCTTATCAGCAATCAGATGCAGTAATCAACTTGATCTCAATAGCTTGGGACACATGTCAATTAATATGTGCAGAACTGTCTTCTACACATACAAGTATAAATATACAAGCTTGAGTGCAAGAAATCAATGCAAGAGAAAGCATAAATTTATGACAAATTTCAACCTTAGGATCTCGGAGGTAGTGCACAATTTCTTCCAGTTATGCCTTTGCCTCATCAACACCTCTTACATCATTGAATTTGGTACTTGACTCCAACCTGGGTTGAACTTCTTCACTCATACCAAGTCCTAGGAAAGGTGAAAAGCAAGTCAAAGAATGTATCACTAAATTCAGATTCAATAATAGATGGATCTGAGCAGCTCATAATCAACAATGACACGGAAATACCTTTACTAATTTCTTTATCCTTAATTAGTGCTCCTACACCAGAAATGCAGAGAAAGATCCCTAACATGTACCTAACTGTACGCCACACCTGTTCTTTAAAATACCCATTCCCACCATATGCAGCTACTAACAGAGAATACAAGTCCTAGCAATGGACTTGCCTTCCTTGTGAAATTATGTTAGTTAAGTTAGTTAAAGTTTGTTATGGTAGTTAGTTAGATAACTTGAGTTGCAAGTTAGTGAGTTAAACTTGTATATATTGAGCTACAAGCTCCAAGATCAATTTGAGAATTCAATTTTCTTTCTTCTCCATTCTATTATGGTATCATCACTGCAAATATGCTTCCGCTTCTCTGCTCATATCGTTGCTTCCATGGTTCTTCGATCGTTTCAATCTTTTTCTCAAGTTTTATTCGTTCTTGAAGTCTCTGAAGGCAAGCAATGCTTCACCGCGATTGCTCGAAATTTTTGCCTTCATCATTGCAAGAATTTCTTGAGTTTTCACTAGGTGATTAATCCTGTTCTTTCCTTTTCTTTCGAATTCTTCTTCTCTGTTCATATTTTTTTTCTGCATTCTACCATTAATGGTTGCACAAGATCCTCTTATGATTCAAGCTCCTCCTGTTGATCCTGCTCAAGATCCATCCTCACCTTATTACTTGCATCCGAATGAGAATCCCTCATCGATTCTCGTTTCTTCTCTCCTGAATGGGGCCAATTACCACAGGTGGTCAAGAGCTATGCGGATGGCACTCTTCTCCAAGAACGAAGTTAAATTTGTCGATGGAACTATTGCCATGCCTGTATCATCCTCTGCTCTCTTTGGTCAATGGGAAAGATGCAATCATATGAGGTATGGCGTGAGCTCAAAGAATGGCTCTCACAAGGTGATTTGCTTCGAATTGCTGATCTTCAAGAGGAATTATCTACTATGCGTCTGATCTCTTTGCTATGCAATTCTTTACAGATCTTAAGGTTCTATGGGATGAATTAGATGTATTTCGTCCCCTTCCATCTTGTAAATGTGTTGCTCCTTGCACCTGTGGTGCTTTTGATGAAATAAAGAAGCAGCGTGAAGCTGATAGAGCTATCAAATTTCTCAAGGGATTGAATGAATCCTACCACGTAGTGAGATCTCAAGTCCTGCTAATGGATCCTTTGCCTATTCTTAATCGAATTTTTTCTCTTGTCTTGCAACATGAGAAGCAACTGAACTATGAGTCTAGTTCCAAGGCAATGATGAATTTTGCTCCTGCAGTTCAAAATTCTGGTTCTGCTGCAATGGACACGTAGAAATCCTCTAAGGAGCAAGGCAAATCAAAGAGGAACTCTAAGAAATGTACCTTCTGTGGTTACTTCGGGCACATGGTTGATGAATGCCACAAGAAGCATGGGTATCCTCCTGGTTATAAGTCCAAGAAGGCTGTCAATGCTGTTGTTGCTGATGATCAACCAACTCAGCAATCTCAGGCACTGTCCTCTTCTTTCAGTTTCACTAAAAAACAATATCAAAGCCTTCTTGCTTTGATCTAACAACCACGACAGGCCACAGGAGCACCACAAATTCATTTTGCACAGGCCAATAATGCCTCCTCAAAATTACTGCAAGGTAATTCAGGTACAGGCCTTTGGATAATTGATTCAGGAGCAACTGATCATATATGTTGTTCTAGTAGTTATTTTCAATCTTATAGGAAAATTGATCCACCAATTCCTATTTCTCTCCCTAATGGTCAAGTAATTACAGCACAACTTGTAGGAACTATCATTTTCAATGGCAATTTCTACTTGACAAATGTTCTCTACCTGCCTAATTTTAGTTTCAACCTTATTGTTGCTTCCAAGCTTTGTCATAATCCGNCCTAATTTTAGTTTCAACCTTATTGTTGCTTCCAAGCTTTGTCATAATCCGGAATTTCATCTCACTATATTCCATGATCAATGCATCATACAGGACAGTATTCATAGCTTGAAGAAGATTGGAGTTGCTAAAGCTAATCAAGGGCTTTATTTTTTAGAGACTCCTACCCTTTGTAATTCTTTACAACATTTTTCTAGTCCTGTTATTAATGCTTCTATTAATACTGTTTCTACAACAAAGTTTCATCTTTGGCATTTTAGACTTGGTCATGTACCATCTAACATTTTGCAATTAATACATATAGCAATTCTCTCATTGATGCCTCTGATGTTTACTTTCCTTGTGATATTTGCCATTATGCAAAGCAAAAAAATCTCTGCCTTACTCTACTAGCATTTCTGTTTTTGCTACTCCTTTTGAGTTGGTCCATGTAGATTTATAGGGACCTATTTCTGCTCCCTCTATCCGAGGGCACAAGTACTTTCTCACCATTGTTGATGATTATAGCAGACACACTTGGGCACATTTTCTTAAGTCCAAGACCGAGGCTTCCTCCTCACTTAAACAATTCATCAACATTGCAGAAACTCAGTTCAATACCATGGTTAAAAAGGTGAGGTATGAAAATGGACCTGAATTTTTCCTCAAAGATTTCTATGCCTCAATGGGCATTATTCATCACACTAGCTGCACTGAGACACCACATCAAAACTCTATTGTTGAGCGCAAGCACCAACATCTCTTAAATGTCACAAAATCACTCTTGTTTCAGGCCAATCTGCCTCATTGCTTCTGGTAATTTGCTGTTGCTTATGCAACCTTTTAATCAATAAATTGCCTACCAAATCTCTCAACAATTCCACCCCACACGCCTTTCTATTTGCTAAAAAGCCTAACTTTTCCTTTCTCAAGGTTTTTGGTTGCTTGGCCTATGCAGTAACCTTGCACAGACACAGAACAAAATTGGATAGGAGAGCAAGGAAATGCATTTTCTTGGGTTACAAGTTTGGCACAAAGGGCTTTCTCCTGTATGATCTTCATTGCAGAGAAATTTTTCTCAACAAAAATGTGATATTTTATGAAGATACATTCCCCTATCATGCCATGCCATATCATTACCCTCAGACACTCATTCCTCCTTCATTCTACCTACAGCTACTGACACTTCAGATGTGGATACCTTGGCTGTGCTTGCACTTCCAACTCTCCTTTCAGTTGCTACAGATAATTCACATGTTCAAGAAGTTAATTTGCTAGTTAGAAAATCAACAAGGCCTAAAAATGCTCCCGCTTATTTGAAGGATTATCATTGCAATTTGTTGATAGGCTGTTCCAGCTCTCTTGCAGCATTGCTCATCCTATCCAATCTGTCATTTCCTATGATTTGTTGTGCCCTTCTCATAAGCATTATACTCTCACTCTATCCACTGTCACTGAGCCTACAAGTTACTCTCAAGCAGTTAAGCATGCCTGCTGGAAGGAAGATATGGCTGCTGAAATAGTAGCATTGCAGCAGAACTGTACTTGGGAGCTAGTAGATTTACCTGAAGGAAAAGTTCCCATAGGGTGTAAATGGGT
This sequence comes from Nissolia schottii, assembly GCA_003254905.1. Lineage (NCBI taxonomy): Eukaryota > Viridiplantae > Streptophyta > Magnoliopsida > Fabales > Fabaceae > Nissolia > Nissolia schottii. The sequence continues at coordinate 531,014 of QANU01041584.1, forward strand.
CTACAAGATTAAGCTCAAGGCCGATGGCAGCATTAAGAGGTACAGGGCAAGGTTAGTAGCCAAAGGATACACACAAATACAAGGCATTGACTGACTAGACACTTTCAGCCGTACGGCTAAAATGCAACAGTGAGACTTTTGTTGTCCCTGGCATCTATTAAAGGTTGGTTTTTGCATCAATTAGATGTCAATAATGCATTCTGAAACACCTTAGCTAACTGTTTACCCGTACGTAATAAACAAAGCTCACTAGGTTGTTTACAACTTTGGTGGGGTTACTTCTAGCCCTTACTTTTAGCTTGGAAAATAGTTCTTACTTAAAAATATGGACCATTTTGAAAATCCTTCGTTTGCATTATCATTTTATAAAGTAGAAGCCATTTGTGATTAAGATAGCATATAAGGATACAAACGATAGAGTCCCAAGGGACTTAAGCAATAATTA
>QANU01041631.1:9094-38976 GCA_003254905.1 Nissolia schottii
TTTTTTTTTTTTTTTTACTCGTACTGAAATCGGTCCAACCCTGACCGATTTCAGTACCAAATCCCACACAACGGTAAATTATTTTTCCCCCCCACATATCAGTAATATCCCTTTACAAATCCCATACATATGTAATTTTACCGTGAGTGTGCGTGTGTGTGTGTTTGTTAGTTTAAAAAGAAGCCGAAGAAGCTCTTTTTCTTGTAATTTGTGACTGGACATTATAGCGTCATCTGATTTAAAGTGTGTCGGTGTTTCTTTATTAGTTCGAAAGAACGTCGAAGAAACTCTGTTCCTTGTAAACTTTTTAAGCACTCGCACGTGATATCTTGTTTTTCGGTTTTTTCAGACCATTTGCGGGCGGTTGTGTAGCCGACGATCCGCAAAAGAAGCTGGATCTTCCAAAGCCAAGATTGCCAAATGGGGATTGTCCTGCTGGCTTCGTTGATTATGCCGTGAACATGATCCATTTGGATTCCAGCAACATATCTTTCGTTACTTCCACCGGCCATGGCCTGAGAGAGACATTGTTCTACTCCCTTCTTTCGCGCCTGCAGGTATACGAAACCCGGAACGATATGCTGCTTGCTCTCCCCTGCGTCAATGACGGCGCCTTGTCATTAGATGGTGGCCTGATTAAGAAAAATGGCATGTTTGCTCTTGGTAGCAAGTGAGTGCCAAATTCATCGTGAAACTCAATGCATTTAACTTGCATCTTTGTTCTGTTTTCCTTTTCTTACCAATGTGTGTGTGTGATGGCTAATTCTGATAGGTTTTGTTAGTTAACTGTGAAGGATTAATAGCGTGTTTGGATTTCGGTCAGTTTGGAATCAATTCTGGAGCCCTAGAAGTGAGAAATTTTCACTTCTGATGAAGCTCAGAATCGATTCTAGGTGTGGCCCACTTGAAAACCAAGCATAGTTCAATTTTGTTCATGTCAATAACAAGTTAGTTCATTGGTCCATTTTGATTCATAACTCCCAAGTAGTCATAATGATAAAACCTTTCGGCATAACACAAAGGTAATTCATATGTTTTGCTATGACAATAAATGAAAATGCTGCATGCATTTCCATGATAAGCTTAGAAGTTGATAGGTTAATTGAAATAATTTTCAATAGTAGTTAGAATTTAGTTTATTCACAATTGAATTATGGTCATATGGGAGAGGGCTTATTTGTGAATTATATTTGTCTTGGTCTAATTATTAATGAAGCTTCTCACAATACTCTCTTTTGGCTTTATAGGAAAGATGTGGAAGTGATGTTTCCTCTAATATCTGCAAAATCTGAAGTGTATCCAAATCAAATTGAAACTGAAGTGAGGAAGCTGCAATGGGAAAGCTCAAAACTTTCTGATGATATCAAGAGAGAGATACAATTGTTTCAAAATGAAAAGAGAACTTTACAAGTCAAGCATCAAAATTCTGATTAACAATTTGGTGTAACAGTTATCAACATCAAAATTTGTGCATTAGCATTTATAGGCACAGATCAAGAGAGGGACATGCCCTTTAAAGGTGTTACATTGATAGACACTATGGTTCTTATGATACTTCATTAGTTCGATTTAAGCCTACATTTCGGATAGAATTTTAAATAGTGATGCTACGTAGTCAGAATAGGTTGGCTGAAAAACTATTGTCAGACACAAGGCAATTTCTTAGTGGAAGGACAGAAATCACGAGTGGTTTAAAAAAAATACAAAATGTCGATTTCATGTCTTGCCACCTATTTTTGATATATCGGATTCTTGCAAGTTTTATGGTCACCAAGCATTTTCTGTTTTTGAAATTTCTCTGCTTGAATATTGCAACTGCTACTACTCACCTTGCATTTATTCGTTATAGTAAACCATAATAATTACTTGGTTTTCTTGGATCTTTCAGAAACACCATGTAGATTCTAGTACTCCTCTAATTGGCATGTTTTAGTAACATGTATTCTCTCATATACTATTTGATGAAATTGACATGGCCAAGGTCATTTCTTTGATCCTAATCAAAGCATGCAATCCAAACCAGATTCAGCATAGAAATTGCCACAATTGATTCTTGATCGATGGTTTATCCTTTGAATCTGCAATTTAGAGAAAGAGAACAGAGAGAAGAGTGAAGAGAGAGAGCGTTCTTTTCTCCTATTTTCTTTGAACACAAGCATTGTGCTCGAGATGCTTCAATAGGGCCACATCTCTATTTGTAGGACTAAAAGAAGGGTCTCTCCTTGTGTCAGCAAATTGATGGATCAAGTTTATCCATTATAATAATCCATAACAATACTTTCTATTAAAGTGCTTAATAAAATAGGCTCAATTTCAGTAGTTATCACAATAAAATTGTGCTTGAATAATAATCTCTAAAATTTTCACATCAAATTAATTTGGGTCCAAACAAATAGTGATATAGATTTATGCTAATTCCCACAAAATTTCCAACATTGTTCTCTGTCTTGTGGCAGAAAAGAGGTATGGTTACATAACAAGGATTATATGCCCGGTTGAAGAAACAATTTCAATGTGTTCTTAGTCCTTACCGCTTTACATAGCCATTAAACACAGTGACAATAATAAAAAGCATTGTTTTTTGTCTTACTCTAATAATAAGCAAGTTATTGTGATCAATATTGTGGGAAAAAAAGTTTAAATAAACTTTAATTTTTATAACCGAGCGGCCCAATTCGAATTAAATTAGTTAGAAAATGATGATTAAGTGAAGGTTGAATCCCATGATTTGATTTGGGAATCTCTTTTCATTCTTTTTGATCTCTGCATGTGTTGTCAAGTCTTATGGCCACAACACTTCATTGCTCTTTCCATTTGATTCCTCCTACCCTTTTCCCCTTTTCCTCTTAGGAGCACTTGTTACAAGCAAAAATCCTAATTATTGATAACTATGCTCACAACAATTCCTGATTATGCAATTTCTGTTTCTGCTTCTGCTGCTTCTGCTTCTGCTTTTGTTGTTTCTGCTTCTGTTTCAATTCCATATGTTTTTGCTGTTTCTGTTTTTGTTTTTGGTGCTTCTGTTTCTGTTTTTGCTGTTTCTATTTTTGCTGTTTCTAATTTTTTATCAATTTATTTTGGCCCGCTTTGGCCCGGTCTAAACCCGAGTTTTTACTCAGCCCGAAGATGATCAGGTTTAGGGTCGGGTCCGAGTCCTCAAAATTGACCCGGTCTAAATATAAGATCGGGTTCGGGTATAGGATAATCCGGCCCGGCCCAGCCCATGAACACCCCTAATCAATATCACTAGGATATTATCACAAGGAGAACAGTGAGCCTCAATAATCGTACATATAACTTAATTGAGTGTGCTTTAATTATTACTAATTATTTTTAGGTTACTATTAGGGATAACAACAAGCTACTCAGCCTCACAAGGGCATGCGGCCTAACTAGCTAACGTTCTGATCTAACTTGGTCTGTTTAAAGAATTGATTCAGGTTCTTACTAATTATAAAGTATATTTGGTTAAACGAGTCAGACATAGATCAGTCGCATACCCTATTAAGTTTGATAGACTTGCCTATTTAAATCTATATATAAATATTATATAAAAATTAATGAAATTAGATTCAATCCAGGTCGTGTCATACATTGTTCCCTTCTAATTTATTATCAAGTTAACTTGAAATGTTATGTCAATTTAATAGGTTTAAAAATGGTTATAGTCTCTATCATATTATAAATTATTTACTTTTAGTTCAGTCATGTGAGTAAAATAAATCTATATGATCCATAACCTGACTCAAACTTGACCTATAACTCATTATTACAAATCATGCTAAGCAAAATAAAAGTCTTTTTTTTTTTAGGTTGTCTGCCCGGTATCCAAGGCTTAGCCTTGACTAATCCGGGTCGACCCGGGTCGCGCACCTGGCTATGGCGAGTGAGTCTCCCAGGGGGGATAACTGCGTTCACAAGGTCTTGAACTCGGGACCTTGCTTAAGCGATACCAAGCCGCTTACCACTTGGACCAACCCCCGTTGGTCAAAATAAAAGTCTTTGACAAACAATATGTCAGACTCAAACCCAAAATCTATGTCATAGATATAACCTATTTAATGAGTGATATGATCTTATAATGTTCCCACTCCAATTACCATAAAGACTATTACTACTCACTAGTAAACCGGCACACATTTTTTAATTGCCTAATTTATTTTATTTATGTTACACTTTGATAGGTTGGTCCTCACTTTAGATCCTTCCCAACTTGTAACTACTAGACATTTTGGCAATATATTTTTCATTTTAAACAAAACTTCATAGTAAAGAAATACTTAGAAACACTAAGAGGCATGAATCAAAGATATGAAAAAAATAAGACAAGAACATAGATATATGGGAATAGAAATATAGAAAATAAGAGGATAAATCAATATTTATTTATTTGGTGTTTGTGTACAAGACATACTTATTTGTATTTGTATCTTGTTTAGTTTAATAGAGATAAGATAAAAAAAATAAAAAAAAATATACTCCAAATGACTTTATATATCCTTATTACATTAAATTAATAGAAAAAAATGTTATCCTAATCTGAAAGGTTGTGTCTGTGTACTGTCTCCATGTCCCAACAAAATGGAAATGAAAAAAATACATAATTTTTTTTGTCATAAAACACAAATTTTTGTCATTATATCTTAATATTTTTAACTTATCTCACTAAAGAAACGCTATCGAAATACTATCTTATGTAAAAATAAGTTCATCCATCGTGAGCGTGAGCAAATATCATAATAAGCCTCAAATTGCTCCTAATATTTCACCAGACAAATTCGAGCCTAAAATATGAAAACTCCTCGTATAGTCACTTAAAAATTAAAAATGATTAAATATATTTTTAGTACTTGTAAAATTAAAAATTTTGTGTTTAATTATTGAAAAAAAGTGTTAGATATTAATCGTGAAAAAGATTTTTGGTAGGTTTTAGTGACGTTAAGTGTTGATGTGACTATTAAATTTGGCACATGGCACATGACACATGACACATCACGTGTGATGCCATGTGGCATATTTAATGATAAAATTAATACTTAACGTATCCTTCTAACGACAGGACTAAAACCTACTAAAAAAATTTTTAGCAATTAATTTCTAACAAAAGAAAATTTTAGAGACTAAATACAAAATTTTTAATTTTACAAAAATTAAAAATATATTTAACCCAATTAAAAATGAGTTAAATTAATCATTTTTATTGACAAATTAGTACTTGAGAAATCTTTTTAATCATGGATCATTTTAGGTTTTGTTGTCGATTATAAATTTGCCTAGTATTATTTCCGTTCAAGCACCAATTTAAGACTTTCCTCTGTCGGATAAATAAGTACATGATTGAAATCTGAACAAGCGTGCTTTCCTTCAAGAAAATCTAAAAGTAAAAAATAAAGTAGTTACTTTTTCATCCAAAAGTATATTCCCACTAAATTCATGAATCCCGCGAACAATTCATAAGTCATGAAGTTGAGATATGAGATTTTATGGCATCATTGAAAATTGAAAAGATCAGCACACGGATGGCAAATAATCATGATTGAATTTTGTTTTGTTCTCTGAATAAATTTAACTATTTTTTTTTATTTTCAAAAAAATTAATTTAAACAAATTACACAAAATTTTTAAATGACTTTTTCAATAAAAATACACAAATAAAATGCATTAACTAATCTTTTAAAGTAAGTAAAATAATCAATAATTGTTCAATTTCTAACATGGCCTAATGTCTGGTTTTATGCCCACATTGGGAGCGTGAATAGTAGATGGTCCAGCTCCTTAGATCGGTCTCATCGTACATCACAATCAACTGTATAAAAATTGAGATATTACATGATATTAAAATAATAAAATAAAAACTATTATGACGTGATTTAAATGATATAATTATTTGATTTAAATAATAATATTTAAATTGACTGACTTCTTCATATTTATAAAATTATTCGATTTTAAAATTTAAATAAAAATCTTACTAATATTGATTACAACGCATAAATTGAAGTGTTTTTTTTTCTTTTTTCTTTAAATCATTGGTATTTTTAATTTTATCTTACTCCAATTCTAATTTCTTTTTATTTTTGAAATTCAAAATTTTACATAAAAAAAAGTATCAAATCATTTAAATGTTTATAAAATTGGACCTTAAAATATGGGATAAGAAATACGTGATAATCACACGCTTGCACATAAGCGCTTCACATTTACATAATTTGATTGGAAACGAATGAGGCCTAATTGGCGGTGGAACTATATACAAGTCCTTATCTCACTTTGCCTTGTGCATATGGACAAATTGTTCAAGTCATCCTTCAATCAAGGCTAAATTTCATTGTGCAAATGGGGTTTTGCTGGTGTATTTATATGGGCTATCATGCACATATAAAAGCAAGAAATGACAAATGCCTAGTAGCAACAATTTTACAGAGGGGAAATATCATTTTTAGTCTTAGTCTCTCCGTCCATGACTCCATTGGACAAAGAAAATAATGATAGTAACAACAAAATATGTGGGGAGACTAAATAGGACATTCAACAATTCATCTTTTAGCAATAATAGTTTGGCTAGATTCTAGCTAGTAGCCATAATCATGTTGCACGTTCGAGATGGCATTCCATTCCATTTATCAGCACATTCATCTCAAATAACCAAAAAAGAAGAAGCATAGAGTATTATATTATGAACTAAATAAAAGGACTAACGAGTGCTATAATGTTATTTTTTTTTTATTAGAGAGATGATGTTTATTGATGATTAGAACAAAGAGGGAGTGATGAGTAAAAAATAGAGGGTAGTTAAACAGAGACTCAATAGTTAGTTCACTCTCTATTACTGAGCTCATGAACAAAAGAACTAATGAGAACAATAACAAAAAATATTAGAAACTATTTTAACCCTTTATTCATATCAAAAATCAAATAGAACTTAAAAATCAAACATACAAAATATAAGGCCACTGTGTAATTCTAACTAAGCTTTAAATGCATTTTTATTGGGCTATTACATGATGTCTGCGCATTTCATATTCCTTAGGTGATTGGAGCCATTTTCTGCACCGCTTCATTTGTCCTGTGATAAAATTTTAAAGACCCAACCATGACTGCGTCACATAAAAGAATATACTAATTTTTAAAATAACAAAAAAAAAAAAAAAGGCATACTCTTCCCTTCTTATTACCAAATAACACTCCAATAATCTTATCCTCTAATTTTTTTTACAATGTTGTCTAATTAAATATTGACACACATGTAAAAGTAGCTAATTCTTTTACTTACCATTTGAAGTGACTTCATTGAAAAACATTGTAAAAAAATTTATATTGTTACTACATAATAATTAATTTTTTTTTCTCCATTATATACACTAAAAATCAAAAGAGACATTGTCCAGATAATTTTGGAAGATAAAACATTAAATACAATCCCTCCTCATCTTAACAAAAAAATGTCTTATGTGAATCGAATTTGTGTTGTGATTTTTAAAGTGCTAATTTCCATTCACACCATGGCATGGATTTTCTCACACCATCAAGTTCATATTTTCACACAGCAAGATCCACCAACCAACCAAGCTCACAGTGAAACTTTAAATAATACGAAATGGGAACACACACAAACCCACCTTCCTAGTGCTAACTTACTGTCCCGCTAGGAAGAGCATTTTTTTCTCTGTGATGAGACTCTAAAAGAATAGCCAACGTTTTCTGTGGTCCACGTTTGCGCGTAGTACGAATCACATTCTTGTGGCCTGTTGGCCATTATATATTATTCCCTGCACCGCAAGCCTCCCTCACTCTCACACTTGACACACAAAAAATGGAAGAGAAAGCAAACCACATTGTCTTTCTCTTCTTCTTCCCTCTATTGTTGCCACTCTTCCTCTCTCTCTCAACCGCAGACCCACTCCAAACCCAGACGCTAACCCTCCACCACTCCCTCCCAAACCCCCCCGCCCTCTCCGAGCTCGCACAATCCGACCCTGAGTCCCAAACCACGCTCTCCGTCCCGCTCCACCACGTGGACGCACTCTCTTCCCACAAGACCCCTCAAGACCTCTTTAACACTCGCCTCCAGCGCGACGCCGCCAGGGTCAAATCCGTAACTTCACTCCTCCAAAAATTAACAACGTCACCACCGCCCAATAACCTAACCGGCATCGGATCCGGTTCGAGTGCCAGCAGCTCTGTCATCTCCGGAATCTCCCTGGGGAGCGGCGAGTACTTCACGCGCCTCGGCGTCGGAACCCCGCCGCGGTACCTCTACTTGGTGCTCGACACCGGAAGCGACGTCGTTTGGCTCCAGTGCGCGCCCTGCAAGAAGTGCTACCCCCAATCCGACCCGGTCTTCGACCCGAAGAAGTCCCGCACCTTCGCCGGCGTCGCCTGCTCGTCCCCGCTCTGCCGGAACCTGCAGCCGCGGGGATGCGACCGCCGGAGAAACGCTTGCCAGTACCTGGTCTCCTACGGCGACGGATCCTTCACTGTCGGGGACTTCTCCACCGAAACCCTAACTTTCCGACGCGCCGGGGTCCCGCGCGTGGGGATAGGATGCGGTCACGACAACGAGGGGCTTTTCATTGGTGCCGCGGGCCTGTTGGGCCTGGGCCGGGGGAAGCTCTCATTTCCGGCTCAAACGGGGGCCCAATTCAAGAATAAATTCAGTTACTGTTTAGTGGACCGGTCCGGTTCAAGCAAACCGTCTTCTATCGTTTTTGGCGACTCGGCGGTTTCTCGAACCGCTCAGTTCACTCCGTTGCTGAGTAACCCGAAGCTCGACACATTCTATTATGTGGAGCTTTTGGGAATCAGCGTGGGCGGGATCCCGGTTCGAGGAATTTCGGCTTCTTTGTTCCGGCTCGACCGAACAGGGAACGGTGGGGTTATTATTGATTCGGGTACTTCGGTGACCCGACTCGTTCGACCCGCTTATGTTGCTTTAAGGGATGCATTTCGGGCCGGGTCGGCCCAGTTGAAGCCGGCGCCCGAATTCTCCCTTTTTGATACTTGCTATGATTTGTCGGGGACGAAGGAAGTGAAGGTTCCAACGATAGTCTTGCACTTCCGGGGAGTTGATGTCTCGCTCCCAGCGGAGAATTACCTGATTCCGGTGGACAATAATGGGTCCTATTGCTTGGCCTTTGCCGGAACGATGAATAAATTGTCGATTATTGGGAATATCCAGCAACAAGGGTTTCGGGTTGTGTTTGATTTGGCGGGTTCTAGGGTTGGGTTTATCCAAAGGGGGTGTTGAAGTTGAGCTTCTAACTATTGGCCTTTTTTTTAAAAAAAAAAAACAAGAAAAAATTAAGACAAATTAATAGAGACTGGGGATTTTTAAGGTAAGACCTTAATCTCGGAATGTTTTAGTTGTTGTTTACTTAATGAAATGGTAATTTGCTGATATAACCCTTCAATTTTCTTCAAATCATGTTGATTTTGGCAATGTCAACAATTCTAGGGGTGAAGTGTGTTGGAAATGATTGACAGTCTTAAAAATTATAATGAAATAAAAATGATGTCAACATCATGGCCAATCACGCTATTATTCACTTTGACTCTGCCCTTCAGTCATGGCATAATCTATTTTTCTTTATATTCATTATTTTTTCTTTTTAATTAAGTTTTCATTTTTTCCATCCCATGCAATGCAATCACCGGTCACAATGTCACATAAATCCTTTTTAAAAACGAATTGGTTAAGAATTCTTGTAGTTGTGAGAATCACAAATTCAAAGTTTTGACATGACTTGAGTGATTGTCTCTATGAAGTGTATGGGAAGTCTAAGCACTTCACTGTTGGTTCAACCTTGTCTAGTGCTCACTCATGGTTGACGCAACTAGTTAGAAATAATTTTCGTATTTCATAAGGATGTAAATTTGATTCCTACCTTCAACAAGTGAATCACTTTGATAGAAATGCATTTTTTTTAAAAATGCCTAAAGAATTTCTAACTACGTTACGACTCTAGTGAAATGATAAGTCCATAATCCACTTAAAATTTAGTTCAATAATAATAATAATAACAATAACAATAATAATAATAATAATAATAAATAAAAAAAGGAGAAGGCACATGCTTTGTTGCCATAGTTCATGTAGTTTCCAAAAGTGCACGTGTAGCACATACTGGAAAAAATAAGTCAAAAATGCGTTAGCACCAAACTTATACACACAAGTGTATAAAATTGTCAAATGGTTAGTTGGACGAGTAAGCTATGGAAAGAGCGAAGAAATTGCTTTGCATTTATCTCTTTCCCACGGTGTTGGACTCTAGCTGTCAAAGAAATCTAGGATATATAAAGTGGAGAAAGCACTTAATTCATTGGAGTGGTGCAATATACTTTTCTAGAACTCTATACATTAATTTACGAATAAACTAAAAATATGAAAGCAAATAACTAATTTAGGCCGGAAGGAGTAGTAATAGTGACTCAAGAGCTTGCGGCCTGTAACCTAAGAAAGATACATTTAAAAGAAAAAAAACCATCAAAGATGTTTTCCAAAATCAATTTGAGAAATTAAAGTTTGGAGGTATGATGCATCATATTTTCAATGGTAAATTCCAAAAATCACTATGAGCTTTGTCAAAACTACAATTCATATTAAATTATGTGTAAAATTGTACTTTATTTCAATTTTTCTTTGTGATTGATCATAAATGATCAGTCAAGTTTATATTTTTATTTTATTCCTATTCTATTAGGTTAATGAAAACAACAAAAATTATAAAATCTTGTATATTATTTTTATTTTCTATATTCACTATTTTCTTTTATAAAACCAAAAACATGAAACAATATTTTATTATTTTCACCCTTTACTCCACAAACTTTTGAAAACAAAAAATACATGAAATGAAAGCATACAAAAATCTAAGAGATCATTAATGATCAATCCAATTATAATGAAAAATTGGAGTGGAGTGCAATTTTAACAAAACTCAAGGGTGATTGTGCAATTCACCCTATTTTCAATAATAATTATATATTCAACACCATGATACAATTTTAATAAAAGTGTAATTTAACAACATTTTTGCCGTTATGAAATTACCCATGGGCAATTTATATATAAATCAAGATCACAAGGTTAAAATTACGAATGATTAATCTGATTGTGCTTAGAGTAATTTTTTGGTCAAAGTTGTGATAGGTTTATATGCCAATTTTGAACTTATCATAATTGATGAACTCTTTCATGCGTCCAGAGCCTTTTTTTTTGGGACCCTATCCCTCGTTGTTTTGGACCAGTTACCAAAGTTTGAATGTTGGACTCAGATGTAATGTGCCACTGCCCAAAAATTCTAAAAGTCCAGAGTTTTATTGCGAATATTTTGTTTGTTAGATTGCGAGTTTTAAAAGAAGTTGCAAAATAAACAAGAGATATGCCACCTATACCAAAAAAAAAAAACAACAACAACAACAAAAATGGACAACACATTAAAATATAGAATTTCTCACATTCTCTCTCTTCAACCCCCACTCTTCTTATATGCACATGTAAATCACAAACACTCTTCCTGCACATTAAAAAATAAAGAAACCAAGAAAACAATAAACAATCCAACCTTTGTTAACCAACACAACCAAGTAGTGTGTAAATAAATAAATCAACACACTAAAACAATGAAACCAACACCATAACACATAGAAACCAACTCAGCACTCTACACAGAAAAACCAACACCATAATACATACAAATCAACACGCTAACACAGAGAAACTGACATCATAACATAGACAAACCAACCCAACACTCTAATATAAAGAAACCAACATCGTAACACAGAAAAATCAACACGCTAAAATAGAGAAACCAACATCTTATCATAGACAAATCAACATACAAAATCAGAGAAACAGAGAAACCAACATCCTACCACAGAGAAACCAGCATACAAAATCATAGAAACAGAGAAACCAACATCCTATCACAGACAAACCAGCATACCAAATCAGAGAAAATAAGAAGAAGGAGAAGAAGGAAAAAGAGAAGGAGATGACATACCTATCTCTACACGTGATGGACGAGTTGACAACAACGAAGAAACAAAAATGAAGAATGAGTCACAGTGGAGGAGCTGATGTTAATGGTGGGAAGTTCGCAGTGAGAGAAAGAGAGTTGATGGAGGAGGAGGAGGAAGAAGAAGAAGGTGGTTTGTGGCTTTGTGGGTGAGAGAAAAAGAAATTGAGATTGAGAAAGTGTGGGAGAAGAGAAAGAGAGTAGAGAAAACAAAATTTAATGGGAGAGTTTTGTTTTTTAATGTGTTGTCTGCTTTTATTGTTTGTTTTGATTGGTCAAGTAACACTTCTTAATAAATAATGTCAATATGTCATAAATGATAAGTGGCATTGGATTTCCTTTAATGAAGTTGCATAAGTGACAAAGATGGTTGACATAATTGGTAAGAAAATGCCTCGTATTCTAAAAAATTGGTTGACATAATGTCATTAATGAATGCTAAAAAATTCGTACCTAAGACCAATTAAGTTGAGTCATTCGAATGACTCCATAAGTCATTCGAATGACTTGACAAAATTAGTGATTTTTGGTTTCCCGGGTCAGGTCATTCAAATGATCCCCTTAAGTCATTCGAATGACTCGTGTATAGGGACGTTTTAAACACATGAAAAACTTATTTTTGCCAAGCTATATCTCTCTAACCCCATTTTCTCCTCCTTCTCTCTAGAAAACCTAAAACCCTAACACCAAATCCTCTCAAAACCTTCCATATCACTCCAAATCACTTCAAATCCTTCACTCCACCTTCATCATTATCATTCTTCCTTATTCTCTCCCTCTAGAATCTCCATTGGAGCTTTCTTGGAGTTTTTGTTGGTGACCCTAGGGCTACCCGAAAATCCTATTCTCTTGGGTCATCAAGGGTAATTTCTTAACTTAAATCTCTTGTTGGTGTTGTGATTGAGGGGGTACTTGATTATTCAAGTCTATGATTTGATTTGTTGAAACCTTAGGTTGTGATTTTGTGAACATTAGTGAATGTATTTATTGAATTGTGAATTGATATCAGGTGTTTTTTTTTCTTTGTTGGGATTGGCCTATATACAAGGGAAACTATGTCCATTTTTTTCCTGAAAATTTTGGGTACGCGAGGCTTACTAGGGGTCGTGGTCCCTTATGCGCCGATTATGACTTTGGTTGGGTCATGACACGAATGAAACAACATCACCAAAATATTCATGAGCCTCTCGGCTCCTAGCATCTGTCCAAAACACATTTTTTATGCAATTCTATTCATAAACCTCAACAACATACCAAAAGTTTCGATTTTGTTCCTTCATTCTTGAGAAATATTCCATTAAGGCTTTTGCATCTCCTTTTTCCCGAACAACATGGACATCCGTATTCACATGATTTCTCACATTTTTTTCAATAAAATTTAATTTTTTATGCCTCCGCCTTGTTGAACAAGAGTTTGGTATGTCTTGTTTACTCTAACACCAACCCTGTAATTTAACTCAATCATCCGCTTCACTTGCATGTTAATACTTCTATTTTTCTTGAACAACCTTGCTTTGAAAGGACTCACCTCGTGTGAATGCACATTGACAACATTCCTTATCACCCATAACCTGGTCCTCTATTTTCTACCTTTGATACATAAATCTTTGCTTCACATTTTGTTGTGGAAGTAGGATTAGTCTTGTTGAAGCTTGGTATTCTAGACGTGCGATACCCTTTCCTTGTACATGTGAGGATCTGGTACTTAATCTGTTTATCATTAGTAAATTTAGTGCTCATTATCCTCCAAGTAAATCCAATTTCCTTGGCATAGTTGCTGTAAAATTCTTTAGCGTATCAAATTGCATACCAATCTTTGAAACCTCTTCATCATATATTATCGAAATGCTTATGGCCTATAAGTGTACAAACATTAACAATGAGGATGCACAAACATTAACAAAGTATGTGCACAAACATTGAAAACATATTATCCTTTTAGCAACTTTAGTAAACAAGCTTTATCAACAAAAGTGCACAAACTTTAACAACTCTAATGCACAAACACTACCAACATATTATCATGTGAATCATTTCAGTTAACAAACTTCTAAAGCAGCATAACGCAAACTTTAACAACATAAATGCACAAACATTAATAACATGAAAAATACATATTATCCTATTTACAATCTAGTGCACAAACTTTAATAATGTCAGTGCACAAACATTAACAAAGTTGGTCTACAAACATTAACAACATATTATCTAGTTACCAATTTTTGTGAACGAACTTCTAAAACAACATAACACAAACTTTACAAACAGGGTTGCAAAAACATTAACAAAAAGGGCGCACAAACATTAACAGCATAAAAAGACATTATCCTGTTTACGATCTTAGTGCACAAACTTAAACAATGTCACTGTACAAACATTAAGTACGCTGGTGTGCAAACATTAACAACATAATATCCAATTAACAATCTTTGTGAACAAACTTCTAAAGCAACATAACACAAACTTTACTAACATAAGTCCACAAACATTAACAATATGTATGCACAAACATTACGAAAAACACATTATCCTGTTAACAATCTCATTGCACAAACATTAACAACAACTTTTAAAACATCAACACCCAACCATTCAAAAATTTTGTTGCACCCACTTTATCACCTACGTATCAAGCTCACACACAGAATACTCACAAACTGAAGATCATTCACATAAATCATGCTCAAAATAGAGTAATTACCATGTTGTTGTCGTCGATTTGGTGAGAATACTTCATTGCCAATTTTGGATCTGAAAGCATAATGATAAGCAAGAAAGGAACAAGGTGAAAAAAAAAAAAGGAATGCTAAAACGATGAGAACTCAGTGGATGCTGATGAAGAAAAAAAAGACGTTCACGCCCTGTTACAACCGGAATGATGAATGAACGAGCTGAAGGTTTTACAAGCAAGGTGATGGCTGAGTGGGGTGAGGGAAAATCGTGTGGGAGTGAGTACCGCAGTCGCGTGAGCTTTAGATTATTCCTAATTTAACAATTTATATGGAATACGACGTATGCATATTAATTTTTGTATTTTATGCAGGGTGGCTATACGGGTGATAGGATTGGGGTGTACCCCAATCAGTTTTAATAAAAGAAAGAGTGTTGTGAGCCTAATAATAACAACGCAAGTCCCACATTGAATAACACAAAGAGGGGAAACAAACATTTTAGTTATTAAAGAAAGGGTATTGTAAGTCTAATAACTCATTATTGAGCTTTAAAAGTTAAAAGATCCATCTGTTTGTATTGCTCTTTTAATTTATTAAAATAATTAATAAAGTTTTGATTTAATGGTTTTATTGATCTAGTGCAATCTGCTCATTGGTTCATATGTTTCTTTATTGGTTTGTTGGTTGCTAAATATTAGCGAATTGAATTGTTACAAAATTTGTTGGAGATTAAAAAAAACTACAAATTTTGATACATGTACATGTAGAATTTGTTGTAAAATTTACATGTGTAATTTCCTGCAAAATTTACCTACGAAATTTGTTGCGAAATTTACCTGTAAATTTTCCTGTGAAATGTTTCATGCGAAAAATTCGTATCAAAATTTACCGCAAACTTCCTCCCAAACACCAAACTAGCGACAAAAATTATCTACCAAACATTGTTATTTCCTACAAAAATTCTGTAGGTAATTACCTATAAATTTTGAAATTCACAACTACCAGTTAATTATTACCTTATTACCTGTGAACTCCAATCCACATAAAAATTCACAAGAAATGGATTACCTGTGAATTTTAAGGCAAAATTTGCAGACAATGAGCAATTTTTTTTTTAGTGACAAGAATTTATGGGGAAACCTCGTAAGCATAATTTTGGAAAAGTACTCTATATATATATATGATGTTTAGCAGCTTGGAAAAAGTGTCATTGGCTTCCATTTTACCACTAATGAAAGGCACCTTACCTTCCAAGTCCAAGTGCTCTAAGTCCATGGCCGGTGATGGTGGACCTTCATGAGCAAGTTATTGATTCTTTGAACAAAAAATTGTTTAGTTACTACAACTCTAGCTTAATCACTCTAAAATAGGGAATTTGGAGCTTACTCCATCACCAATAATTGGTGACTTCATTAATAAATGGATTTTGATTTTATTATAGTTTTATTGGCTTTATTTGGCCATCACCATCGCTAAAATTTGATGAGTTCAACGTCTCTAGAAATTTTTATCTCATCTCATAATATCACGTCATGTATATTTTAGATCACATAATGTGAATAACATTTTAATTTAAATATAATTTATTGTGTGATTTAAAATATATTTAACGTAACTCTTTTAAACTACATAAAAATTTCTGTAACATCTTTAGCCTATGACATTTTTAGTCAATGCAACCTCTTATGCTCCATGCAGAGAAATTTCATTAAGGCAGTAACTATTGAGTTTTATAGTGATATACATTTTCTTAACCCGAGAATTGGTGTTTCATTAAAGCATAGCCAAAAACCAACAAGATTAAATTAAGGTACAAGGTATAAGAACACCACCACAAGTTACCGATGCATAACAATGGATGGTTCACACACGGAGAGTCTCGTTAAAATTTTCCTAACAAAAATTTAGTAGAATAAAACGAGGAAAAAGAGATAATGATAAATATTTATCTAACAAATCCCCTAAAAATAAAATAAAATATGAGAAGATGCGCAGCAGAGTTCCTAGGAAGTAAAATTGAAAATTTTCCTTTTGCACGCATTCTTCATGAACCTATGCTGCTAATATATGATATTTTGTGTAGTTATCATTTGTGCATACAATATAATGTTACTTTTGGAAGTACATTACCTCCTAAGCTGTATACAACTTGATAAAATAAATAAATAAATAAATAAATAAAGTTTTTCCTTCAATATGCATCTAATTTGATAAGAATTAATATCATGTCTACATGTCATCAACTAATTGACTAATAAATTTAAAAGATTTAAATTTTTTTAAAATTAAAATAAAAATAACTTGAATGTAAATAATTGAGATCAGAATGTTGATATCCCATATTATGACCAAGGTACCAGAGTAATCCTTAATAAATAAATATTAACTATATATTGTGGAATCTTTAGGCATGGGGTGATCTTTTCTATGAAAGATAAGAAATATCACCCATTACAATACATAATATGTCACGTGTTGATCTCCCATAAATTTTTTCCCCACCTAAAAAATCAACTAGCAATAACAACATATAATGACTGAGGGCCTCGTTATATTTATATAGCTTCATTATATACTTGTATATTAAAATATGAATTGAAACATAAATTTATAATTATATAGGTTAGAGTTTAAATTTATCACACCCAGTGACTAATTCAGACATTTAAAAAAAATTCTAAATTTGTCACAGAATGTGACAAATTCAAACTTAAAAAAAAAAGAAAAAAAGTCTATGATAGGAGTTTGAAATTGTTACGAATTCAAACATTTTTTATTTTTTTTAAAAAGTTTGGGATCTAAATTCAGACTAAGACTTATACAAATATAAATTTTTTACATAAAATATATTATGAAATATAAATCTATTGGACATATATATATATATATATATACACACACACATGTAATAAAGGCATAAATATATATACCTGAATTTCAACTATGCAGTTAAAGTAACAGGTAATGAAGAGTTGACATGTCGTAGAAACGCCCACCAGTTATTAACTGCGGTGTATTAAAAGCAGGTTTGCTTTTCTGCACTATTTGCAACCATGTGAAAGCACAGTTTGCCTTCTCTTCTTTTTTTTTCTTTTTTTTTTTTGGAGTTGAAGCTGATTTCTATTCTTTCTCCCATCTTCTTCCTCTCCTTTTTTTTTTTTCCACAAACTAAAAATTGGGGCAAAACCTAGGGAAAAAAAAATCTTTCAAAGTTTCTTCATTCACGTTTCTCTATCTCCCCTTCTTAGCCTCGCTCTCCGTCGGTGAACGGAAGAGGATCGTGATGGGAGGGTCGCTCTTAGTCGTCCGCAGTGGCACAGGCCATGATTGGAGGAGTCGACCCAACAACGGATGTAGAGAGAGGGTGGAGAAGGTTGCAACACAAAAACTAGATTCGAAGTGTTGTTCATTTTCTCCATATAGCATCATCATGGAAAAGGATGATTTTTTGTTTGGTTACAAGGTGTTTGATGAAACTCCTCATAGGCACAAGGTTCCTTATCAACAGTTTAAAATCGGCCTACAAAGATAACAATCTCTTCAACTGCTTTCAGGTACCGCTTAGGTTTTTTTTAATTAGCTTAGGCCGATTTTATTTATCTTTTGCTTTTGTTGTAGATTGGTTATTCAATGAATTTTAGGCTTATTAGGTTGTTTATGTATTTTTTTTTTGTGTGTGTTTGTTGAGGGCAGAGAGGGCACCAAAAATCTTTGAAAAGAATGCCTATATTCCTCTTCTCTAGCCGGGCCTCCAAAAATTCCAAGGTTTCTCTAACCCTCTTTTCCTCTTTTTCAAACAACATTAAACAAAGCCTCTTTTATAATGTTGGCTGTACTATTTTGGAGATGAATGTAGTGAAGAAAAAAGATGTATGAGGAAAATAGTGGGAAGAATAAGGGGGAAAAGGATGTTGCTGTTGCTAATAAGAATCAGATTTAAAATTTACTTGGCCAAAAACAAGATTCTCCTGAAAAGGTATTTTGCCTTCACTCTTCTTCTCCATGCTTTTCTGCCTCATTTTGAGTTCTGATTAATCACTTTGTTTGTGCATTTCTTACATTTCAAAAAAGTCCTTTTGAGGTCATTTTGGTTGGTTTCTGTTGTTGTATTCTGCTTGGGCCTGATTCTTGAAGAAGAAAAGTGTGTTTGATTATCAAGCAAAACATATAAAATGTGCTCACTTTGTTTTGTTTTGTATTTTAAAAATAAATTTAGTGAAGCAAAGAGAATTATTATTAAGTAAGTTTTATGATCATAGTGTTGAACCAGTTGAATATTTGACTAAAGTAGATTTCTATCCCTGAATTATTAATGTGACTTATATAAATTCTAAATATATGGAAGAACTAGAATTTTTGTGTATCATTTTTTTCTTCTTTTATATTTAATGACAAGGTATATGCATCATAAATCATGCTTATTGATTGAATTAAAGTGTTCAGCAAGCTAGCCATTTAATTTAGTTTGATTCAAAAGGTTGCTTTCTGACATGGATGTATCAAATTTCGTTTGAAAGCATGTCAAAGTATATTTTGTCAATCTTTAACTATAACATGTCAATGAATATAAGGATAGTATTATTGTTATTATACTTGGAAGAAATAGTCAGGACCAGAACTAAGCAATATAAGAAGGCAATGGATGGGGGTAAATACATTTATATGGGTTTAAATGAGTTAAAATCCGGATATATAGGCCAATGTCAGAAATTACGAATGTATGGTTGAGGTTTTTTTATCTCTGTTTTGCTTTGGAAAAGTTTATTTTCCAAAATGTGAGCAGTACAGATTAATTATAGATGTATGGGATTTTGTGGCTGAAATCGGCTTAGGGGGTGTCATTTCAGCCCCTCGAATTTTTTTTTTAAAAAGGGACTGAAATCGGCCCAGGGTGTGCCGATTTCAGCCCTTGAAATTTTTTTTTTTTTAAAAAAGGTACTGAAATCGGCCCAGGGGGTGCCGATTTCAGCCCATGACAGCAGTACTTTTTGCACTGAAATCGACCCGGTCTTTGGTGATTTCAGGACAAAATTTGACTGTCCGTAAAATTGTCCGGGAAGCTTTAACTATAAAAGGGGTAGCAGATCTGATATTTCCTCACAACTTCACACACTCCCTCTATCTAATTCACCATTCTCTCATTTTCAATCCTCTTCCTCTTCTATTCTATCACTTTGCTTTATTGTTATTTTGTTATTATTCTCTCCATGTTCTTATAATCTGTCATTCTTCTTAATGTTTATATTTTTGTTTAAATACAAAAAAATGGATAGAGGAGAGATTGTTGCATATATTTTTTATGATGGTTAAGTTACAAAAAATAATGTTGAGGATGTAGAGTTTGTTAGTCTGCATGAGGCCGAGGTTATTATCCTATTGCCATCTATGTCGTTCACCGACTTGTGTAGTGTAATATCTCAATCATTTTTAAAAGAGGGTGGAGAGAATAAGATACAAATCGCTAATGTCTTTTTTAAATGGGCTGATAAAATATTGGCATATAACAATATCAAACGAAGCTCAAGTGCAACATATGTTTTGTCAGTATGAAACATATAAAACACACTTGAGTTGTATTGATTTATACGTAAACTTCACAGAGACGTCAACTGTGAATGAGGAGTTAAGCGGCAATCTAAATGCAAACGAATTGCATCATGAAGATGTTGAGACACCATTAGTGTCAGATGATGAGTTCTAGGCAGAGAAAGAGGGTGATGGAAGTTGGAGGTAGCACGAAAGTGACATGTCTGAATGCGATGGATCGGACGATGATTCAGTTATTGTTATATAAATTTAGGGTCAATATAAACTATGATAATATTTGTAATTTTAATTATCGTTAATGGTTGAGATTATATAATTATAACCCAAATTGGTGACTTTATATATGTACATTGATAGAAATATAAAGTATGCTCTATGCTAGCCTCATGATGAGGACCTTGCATTTCAGAACTGCAAATCTGTTTACTGTATGAATGTCTTATTTAGATTATTATTACATGAAATTAACTGATGAATCAATTGTTGATATAGACGACGAAAGAAATGCACAGCCCGAGGATACACTAACGTTCTTGCAAACATATGATATTGGGGGATGTGTGCAACTGAATTAGGAGATCTGCATAATGAATATTTTGTTGGCGATGAGCTGTACAAAGGAAAATTCTTTCCAAGCAAGGATGAAGTTAGGGAAGCCGTTACAAGTCATTGCTTGCGTGTCAGGGCTGACTACAAAATAAAAGTCAGAATCGGTGACTTACTTCTGCAAATGTAAGAAGTTTGGTCAAGGTTGTCAATGACTTATTAGGGCACCTCTGAAGAAAAATAATTATTAGGAGGTCACAAGGCACAACGGCCCTCGCACTTACCTTGCAGAGCAGCTTACTCGTGACCCCTCAAAGTTGATTTCTGTTAAGATTGTTGGTATAATTCTGGCACAGATAAAGATGAAGCCAACAATGTCGGTGAAGTCAATTCAAGCAGATGTTATGGATCATGAAGGATATTGGCCATCGTATAGAAAAGCGTGGCTTGCGAAGCAAAATGCATTGTTGGTTGATTGGGAACAATCATACAATGACTTGTCATATTGGTTGATTGCATTACAATATTTTGATCCATGTTGCACGTGTGATGTTGATACGACTGAAGCTTATAGCGCTGATGGATCTGTTAGGACAGATGCGCGTATTTTTCGACGTGCATTTTGGGGGTTTTGGTCTATGCATAGATGCATTCAATCACTGCAAGCCAATGGTCTAGGTAGATGGAACACACTTGTATGGAAAATACAAGGATGTCTTATTGATGATATCAACTCAAGATGACAATCAATCAATTGTTTTCATTGCATTTGCGATCGTCAAGGGTGAAACTGCAGATGCATGGTTTTTTTCTTGCACAATCTGTGATAATACCTACTAGAAGAGCGACTCATTGGCTTGATATCTGATCGAAACGAGTCCATAAAGTCTGTCGTTTGACGAATGGGTGGTTTGTGGGCCTACCATCCGTTTTGTATCAGATACATTGTACAGAGTTTTGCTCGCCACTTCAAGGTGAAGTTCATGGAAAAGCATGTGAAGGCTATTGGTAAGTTATATTTTGTAATAAACTGAAGTTACATTTTTTAATGAAATATTCATGTTAAGAGTTGAGCATGAGTATTTGGGCGCTTCTTTTGCAGGGTATTCGAGCACTGTGGAGCAGTACAATTGGCGTTATGAAAGGCTACGTCAGCATTCTGAGGCATATGTCGCTTGGATTGATGAGATCCCTCGAGAACAGTGGATTTGTGCATTCGATGGCGAAAGCCGTTGTTCTCATATGACAACAAATTTAGCTGAGTCAATGAATGCGAAATTTCTACAGGCTCGCAATTTTTTAATAACGGCATTGATGCAAGAGACGTATTTCAAGACGGCTGCATTGTTTGTGTAAAACGCTCAGTGTGCTCATGCTCGGCTAAGTGCAAGTCTCAGTTTTTGAGTGAAATTCTACAAAAAATGATGACACAAATAGGGATGTTGCAGGTTATACTCGTCTTTGCACAATAAGATCCAAACTTAAATAATTGACTTTGTTGTTTTTTTGTTATAAAGTTCAAAGTTGTGTGTTGCAGGTTCACGAATTTTTGAGAGTGTCGCAACTATTCAATTGCACGAATTTATCAAAAGGCAATCAATTTAGGATTGATCATGGGAGGAGTTACTGTGACTGTGACGCATTTCATAGATTTAGGTTTTCATGTGTCCATGTAATGGCATGCTGCGACGCAGTGGGTCTAGACTGGCGGCAGTACGTTGACAGTGTGTACACTGTGGAGAACCTTTGCAAAGTGTGCAAACAAAAGTTTTAGGTTGTTGGCCACAAGTCAACCTGACCGCGAGTCACATTTTGGACCGTTATGCCTGACCAAAGTTTAAATATATCAAAACGAGGTTGACTGAACTCTGCTCATTTCCGAAGTGAAATGAATTCTAATGAGGGACGCCGACGACGACATTGTAGACTTTGTCGTGGAGCAAGCCACAACAGTTTCCAGTGTCCACACTAGTGAGGGGCAAGTCACCAGACATAAAACTGGTCATTGCCTTTTGATAATTGTGCATTTGACAATCATGTATGCATATAAATATTTTATTACTTATGTGTTGTGTTGTTAATTTAGGATTAAGATTACTTTCATGTATTATAGATTCATGTTAATAAGAATTGTAACTAATAATTAAACGCATAATATATATGACTTTTTACTCAGTCCATCTTACATGTGCATTTATCAAGAATGATTTTTGGTCAATCTCAGTGGTGCCTAGGTGCCTTTGTGAGTATATCTATTGGGAACCCTAATATTTTCACGCGAACGGAGATCATACCCCTGTTACTCTGCTCTGCCGCTGGTACTAGCTCCATCATGATTGCTTCTCCGCCCTACCCACAGCATCATTCTTCTCTGCATCCCTCGAATCACTGTCGCAAATATGTTTCTTCTCGGACCACGAGTGGGTGACAGTTGAGAAGGATCTACGTCGGTGTAATCGTTGTTGTCATCGGATGCATTCTCCGGCAGCTCGTTCAAATTTAACGGTACCCTGCCCCAGCGTATGAACCTGTAGACTCAGACGCACCTCTTCGGATCTGCACACGATCAATGTCAACTGACCTTATTGGTGACCGTACTCGTGGCTCATTAAATCTTGAAGAAGATCTTATATGGAAAGACCTTCTACCGAACAAGTCTTGATCACTATACCATTCACCATGAATAGGTGATCGGGTTGCAGGTCTGAACGGATGAGGAGTGACTTCCATTGGGTATGGAGTTATTTCAACTTCATCAGGTACCGTCAGAGGAGCATGGGATGACGAGGGGCTAGGGTTGAACACATCAAAGGTGTCGTCAATGTTATGCAATTCTTGGGCCATCTATTCACCTAACCACGCGTAGAAGCCTTGTTGTGGAGACGGATTATATGTAGACGTCTGGGGAGGCGGATCAAATGTAACTATGTGATGAGACGGAGCAGCGAAACCTTGTTTAATTAACTGAGGCTCGTAACCATCTTGGGACGACGGAATGTACACACCGTGCGGGCCCTCATCCGTAAATCCATGTGGTGGGTTCACGGGCACATGATTATGTGGTGGCGATGGGTAATATTGTTGCCACACTTCAGGTATCTGTTGATGATCGAATACTTGTTTAAAGAATCGACGACCATTAATTAGATACCACTGCCAGTACTGCATGGTCAGTCTATAATTGATCGTTCTCTCACCGACTAGTGCCACACGGTTAACTTACATCGGGATTCATTTATAATGCCTCTGCATCCAGTTTGTACCCATCAATACCTGCGGATTTTTGCGTAGGTCGACATTGTGCGCGCGCCCTAGAATGTCGCAACTAGGACCATAAGGTACCGTCTGAACAAAGCCAAATTGTCGGAGCGCGTGGTCAGCTGCATGCCACTCCAGTCTCAAAGCATATCAATGGGCAGACTACTGACCATGTTTCTCGCTTATTCTGTACTTACTCTGGTATTACTGCGGCAATTTGAGGTGTTCGATATGACTGCCATATATACTGTACGGCAAAACAATCAATTATTCAATTAGTTAGGATTATGGTTTTATATTAAGAGAACACAACTATCTAGAGTGTTGATATATACATGGTTAGGGGCTATATCTTTTATGGTTTTCTTGCATTTTGTTACGGACTGGGCCATAAAGGCCCATCCCGGCGACCCAACACTCAGGCCCATATCCGCGGACCCGACCCGACCTCTCATAAATGATCACCGACAAGGTCGCCACTCTCTAGCCGCTCAGGGTTAACGGCTCCGAGATCTTCGTCGCCTTCCGCAACGTCCGGGGACAGCGCGCACATCACGGATATCCCCCCGCCTCCGCGATGCCCGAAATCTCCTCCATCACCTCGGCTATATAATGAGCCTATATCCCAGGTACGAAGGCATCACATAATCACTCACTATACTTCTTCGACCCTTGCTTACTTGAGCGTCGGAGTAATTGCAGGTACACACCGCAATTGCGAGTCCAGAGATCGATCGTGCCAAAGTCAGAGTTTTCATTCGGTTCCAGAGTCTCAGGATCCAGAGCTTGTACCGAGGTACATACTTCGGAACATTGGCGCCGTCTGTGGGGACAGACATGAACCTGTTGAGGGAAGCTATCCGTCCGGTTAGGCTTTGTACCTGCTTGATGGTGGTGGGAGGCTTCATGCTGAGGATGGCTTCACACTTTGCGGGATTGACCTCGATGCCGCGCTTGGTGATCATAAACCCAAGAAATTTACCTGCTTCCATGGCGAAGGCGCACTTGGCAGGGTTCAGCCTCAGCTTGTGGCGGCGCAGCGTTTGGAAGATGGTTTGGAGGTTAAACGTGACTTCCTATTCCGCGGAGGACTTGATGATCATGTCGTCCACGTAGACTTCTATCAAGTTTCGGGAGTCATCCGCGAAGATCTTGTCCATCATCCGCTGATATGTTGACCCTGCGTTCTTTAGGCCAAACGGCATTACTTTGTAGTAATAATTGCCGATGGGGGTGATGAAGGCGGTCTTGTCTGCATCCAGGCGGTGCATGGATATCTGGTTGTACCCCGCATAGGCGTCCAAGAAAGAAAGGAACTTGTGGCCGGAGGCAGCGTCGACCAGGAGGTCTATGTTTGGCAGGGGGTATGGGTCTTTGGGACACGCCTTATTCAAGTCCGAATAGTCAACGCACATCCTCCATTTTCCACCGGGCTTGGGCACCATGACTACATTGGATAACCACGTTGGATATTGAATTTCTTCGATAAAGCCCGCATCTTGGAGTGCCTGCACTTGTTTCTGAACTTCTCCGGCCTTCTCCGCGCTCATCTTCCTCCTCTTTTGTTTGACTGGCTTTGCTCCAGGCAGGATGGCCAGTCTGTGAGCCATGAGGACCGGGTCAATGCCGGGCATGTTGGAGGAGGTCCATGCAAACAGATCAGCATTTTCCCGGAGAGTATGGATAAGATGGTCCTTCATTTCCTGCGGAAGGGCATTATTAATATAAGTTACCTGCTCTGCGTCGACACCTATCTGAACGGGCTGCAAATCTCCTTCCGGCTCAGGCCGCTCCCGCTTAGGATCCGCGGTGTAGATCTCTGTCAGCATGACGTCTTTTCCGCGGAGGGAAGCATTCTTCGCTGGACTGGCTTTTCTTGGTCGGTGCGCCTGGATCTGCAGGCTAGAGTTATAACATCTTCTAGCGGTGACTTGATCACCGCGCACCGTTGCAACGTCATTCCTTGAGGTCAGGAACTTCATGGTCAAGGCTGCAGTTGAGATGACGACGTTGATGGCGTTAAGCGTCGGTCGCCCGAGGATGATGTTGTACCCCGACGGCTTGTCCACCACCAGAAAGGTGACTCTTTCCGTTCTGGACATTGGCTCACGTCCCACTGTGAGGTAGAGGGAGATATAGCCGTCGGGGCTAACGGCTTCTCCTGAGAAACTAACCAGGTCTTCCGGGTAATGCTGGAGGTCAGCTGTTTTGAGGCCGAGTTGGTCAAAACAGCTTCTGAACACTATATCTGCTGAGCTACCTTGGTCCAGGAGAACTCGCTGCACTTCAGCGTTCACCACGGTTACCGAGATAACCATTGGATCATCATGCGTCGGTGTAGTGTGGGCAAAGTCGTCCCGTGTGAACGTAATGTCTGGGAGGTTTCGTGATCCGCGGGACTTGTGTCCCGTTTCCCGTTCTAGCTGCAAAACCTCCTGGAGGTGTCTCTTCCTGGCGGAGCGGGAAGAGCTACCTCCCGCGAATCCTCCTGAGATGGTGTTTATGACCCTGGTAGGCTCCTGTCTTCGTTCCCTGCGATCGGCAGGGTCTTCCCGTCTCCTGTTCTCCCTAGGAAAAGGTCTTCTGTCATTACTTCGGTGGTCGTCATCGCGGTGGTCATTAAAGATACTCCGCGCAGGATTCTATTGGCCCACTCTCCAGAAAGACTGCGCAGAGTATGTCAAGACTTGTAGGAAATGCCAAGAGCACGCTCACCTCCACATAGCTCCCCCGCGGATCTTACAACATCGATAGCATCTTGGCCGTTCCAGAGATGGGGCATCGACATCCTCGGTCCCTTCCCTCTGGCCACCGGGCAGAGGAAGTTTCTCATCGTCGCTGTAGACTACTTTACCAAGTGGATTGAAGCGGAGCCCTTAGCCTCCATCACGTCAGTCCAGTGCCGGAAATTCGTCTGGAACAACATCCTTACTAGGTTCGGCATCCCGGAAGTCGTAATCTCCGACAATGGTACGCAGTTCACGGACAAGAAGTTTATCACATTCCCCAAGGTTTCAAAATCAAACAAAGATTTACGAGGCACGCCAATACTCCCCACTTCCTGTGGATGTATGAAGTGTTTTTTACGCGGCTGGGGGTTAGGTTACCCTTTACGCCGTTTGAACGGGAGGTGATGGAATTGTGTGCCTTCTCTCCCACCCAACTCCATCCGAACGGATGGGCACTCCTCCGCGCTTTTGAGACGGTATGCGTGGCATTCGGGCTTGAGCCGTATGCCAAGACATTTCTTAGCCTATACTTGTTGATAAATCCCAAGGGTGCCGTGGCTCCGGGGGGACTCACCCGGTATCGGAGTTGGCACACGTTCAAGGGATACGCGGCGACAAAAGTTTTTACGCGGTGGGAGGAATCCTACCAGGAGTTTAAATGGAAATATTTCAAAATTTTCGCCACTCCGGGGACCACGGCCTTTTGGGAGGGGGACCGGGACACGGTGGTGGCGATCTCATGCTACTGGAACAAGAATATTGGCCCACACCGTCCCAACACTCTTTCCGCGGAGGAGCTAACTCAGCGGGAGCTATTTCTTGCCCTGTCCAGCGGGGGCCCCTTGAACGTACGGGTGCTTGCTGAGGGGGTAACCGATCCCGTTCGGAGTTATCTAGGTAGTAGTGGTTTGCCGACTGCATCTTTACATTGGTATCCTTGATTTGGTTGTCTTCTGATATTTGTAATCTTGTTTTCCATGCAGATTCGAAGTTAAGGATGTCGCCTGCTGCCGCGGACAAGCTCGGAAGTCTGCAGAAGGCGAAGGCCGCCATCGCTAGTCGGAAAGCTGCGGAGAAGAAGGCCAAGGCGAGCCGAGTGCAGGAGGCTAGCGCGGATCATGTTCCGCGGGCGCCTTCTCCCGTTCCGCCTCCTTCGCGGGAACCGTCTCCCCTTCCGTCTCCAGTTCACTCGCCCGCTCAGTCGGTGGCTGGGGGTGCCGCTCCGTCACCATCTGTCCAGTCTGTTCCGCGAGACGTTGCTGAGCGGATTTCTGGGTCTCTTCCGCGGAAAAGAGCGAGGAGTGTCGAGTCCGAGGGGCTGGATGATCGGGCCGCCAGCGCGTTGGTCAGGGCGTACCCCGTGGACATCAACTTTCCACGTTTTTTCAAACGCAACCTCCTTCACGCCGAGGCCCGCCGCCACCTGGAGGGGGTGTCTGCCAGCGCTGCGATGGCGAAGGGGTTCCGTCTCGTCGGGGAACTCGCTGGGATGATGGCGCATGTTTCCGAGCGGATGGCGAGCTCTGAGGAGTTAGACACCCTTCGCGGAGAGCTGACTGCCGCCAAAGATGAAATTAAAAAACTAAGGGCGCAGCTGGCGGTTTCGGAGGAGAGGAGTAGGGCTTTCCAGACTGCCGCCGATGAGAATGCGGCGCTGGTCGCTGAGAAGGTGCGGCTGATGGCCGGTCTGCGGGCGGAGGCTGAGCGCAACGCCCAAGCGGAGCAGGCCGCGCGGCTGGAAGCGGAGCGCCGCGCCAAGGCGGAGCAGGGCGCGCGGGCGGAGCTGAGCGAGACCACGGGCAAGTTAGAGGAGCTAAGGGCTGAGTTGAATAAGTCCCGCGCAGAGGCTGAAAGTGCACGGAAGGCTCTTGCGGACTCCGAGACGCAATGCGAGGGGTTGCGAGAGGAGGTGGATAACTTGGTACAGATCTCCGAGGATATGGTGAGTGCTACCTTCGAGACTGTGATGGATCAAGTTAGGCATATTGCGCCGACCATCGATTTCAGCATCGTATCCACGGAGAGGTTTTACGATCCCAAGGCGGGAGTGATTAGGGATCGGGAGGTTCCACCGGAGGGGCAGCAGGAGCCTTCAGGGGATGGCGAGGCTCCACCCGAGGATCAGGGGGCTGCTC
The DNA here is from genome assembly GCA_003254905.1 of Nissolia schottii. NCBI lineage: Eukaryota > Viridiplantae > Streptophyta > Magnoliopsida > Fabales > Fabaceae > Nissolia > Nissolia schottii. The sequence goes on from QANU01041631.1 coordinate 38,002, forward strand.
CGGAGTGAACAATTGTATATTATTTTTTTTTTGGATCTGTGATGAAGGAATTCTCAATGAGACCAATTTTTAAGTGTTTGTGCGTGACCCTTCTATTTGTGTTTTTGTGTTGTGCTCCAATGTCGTACGCTATTTGCGTAACTTGGCTCCTCGGCTGGAGGATGTTTTACTCAGTGAAATTATTTCGATAGTTAAGTCTGGCTGAGGTGCGATTCCATTCTGCGATTTTTCACTCGTGTTAAGGCGGTTTAGAGCGGAGATAACTTATTTTTACTCTATGGTTAAGACCAGAGTTTTGAGCATGGCATGGTTCCGCGTAGAGTTTCGTGCTGAAGTTGGTTTATTTTTACTTTATGGTTAATACCAGAGTTTAATTTAATGTTACTCGATGGTTAAGACCAGAGTTCCGCGGAGTATTTCGTACATCCTTTGGTCTAGTTTAGTCTGACTTTACTCTATGGTTAAGACCAGAGTGTTATTTTATTGTACTCTATGGTTAAAACCAGAGTGTTATTTTACTCTATGGTTAAGACCAGAGTGTTATTTTATTTTACTCTATGGTTAAGACCAGAGTGTTATTTTACTCTATAGTTAAGACTAGAGTTTATTGGGAGGTAGTTCCGCGGTGAAGTTATATAGTGAGAGTAGAATTTATGAATGTGGTGGAGCAACTCTTTATTTGATAAAGATTGTATACATGAAGTCACACTTTGCAGAAAAATATTAGATATAAAAAGCGCGGAGGTTCATGGCATTCCATGTCCGCGGTATGTCCTTGTTGTCGAGAGTTGATAACTTGTACGCTCCATGGGTCAGGCTTTCCTTTATGAGGTACGGCCCTTCCCAATTCGGGTGAAGTTTTCCTTGCCCGGCTACACTGGTACCAATGTCCGCGCGTCGCATCACTTTGTTGCCTGGCTTGAAAGCCCGTGGAATGACCTTTGTGTTGTACCGTCGGGATACCCTTGACTTGAT
>QANU01041685.1:0-48573 GCA_003254905.1 Nissolia schottii
AAGCAAAAACAAAATAATGGCAAGACGAAGTGAAAACAGAGAGGAAAGCGTGAAGTGCAAGAGTTGTGTGTGTGTGAAGTGTAAGGTGAGTTAGAAAATTCTCACCCCTTACCTTCTTCTACTCTTTTTCTTTTTTATTTCTTGTTACCCTCGTGCTCCGCGTGCTGTCCTTTGTGCTGCTGATGGGAGGTGGGTCAGGGGGCTGAAATCGGCTCACAGCTGGCCGATTTCACCCCTTTCGCTTTTTTTTCTTTTTCGGGTACTGAAATCGGTCCAACCATGACCGATTTTAGTACAAAATTCCACACATCCGTAAATTCCCCCCCCCCCAAATTCAGGAATTTCCNCCCCCCCCCCAATTCAGGAATTTCCCTGTATAAATCCCATATATATGTAAATAATCCTAGTATATATCTGAATATAAAATTACTTTACTTTGTAATTTAAAATTAGACATATTATTATATGATATATCTCTTAGTTGTAAGAGTTTTATGGAATAATAAGAAAATAAAGATATAAAGAAGAGGGAGGGGGGCGGGGGGAAAGCGGCCAGCTGAGGAGAGGAGGTGGCGTGGGAATAACGGAAACCGCGCACACGGTATGCAGAAGCGCTTTTAAAATACGCGGTTCGCAACGTTGATGAATAAGACGAATACGAAGCTCCCTGATTCCATTTTCTGAAATTTGATTTTGACTTTTCGTTTTCGATGATGGAGAATTCTGAAGCCGCGGCTCAGAGAGATCGCAGGGTAGATGCTCTCGGAGATCTTCGGGTCCTTCCCGACGAAATCCTCTGCTCAATCTTGGAGCAACTCACTCCTCGAGATGCTGCTCGCCTTGCTTGCGTTAGCAGGTATAACCTATTCTCTTCTCCTTTTCTTCACAAATCTTAATTTTGATTCCAGCCTCTTGGTTGCGTTATTCATCAATTGCGCTCATATTTCCTTGTTAATGCCGGTTCTTGTCAGAAATACTTATAGGACATAGATTCTGTATTGATTTGTGTGCTTGTTTCATTGCAATTGCACTCGAAGCTTATTTCTGAAATACTCTAAATGATATCACTCACTTCGGGTAGCTGTGCAATGCTTGTGTGACAGAGATTGCTTAAGAGACCTTCTTTTCAGTTATTGTAAATCCAATATACATAGTTCATGACTTCTGTGAGGCTAACGGTTATCCAAGGACAGTAGATTCTTGTCACTTTTACAATAACAAACTTTTTTTTGGTGCAGTGTGATGTACATACTGTGCAACGAAGAACCGCTGTGGATGATTCTATGCCTTAGAGGAGCATCTGGCTTGCTTCAATACCAAGGCTCTTGGAAGAAAACTGCCCTGCTGAAGTATGTCTCTCCCTTCCTGCAATTGCTGCTTCTAAAATACATTTATGATGTTTTTTTTGGGCACTTTTTTTAGTTTCTATTTGATGTTAATGTATACGGAATTGGGCATTTTCAATGCAGTGAAAATGTGCTAGACAAATACAAAGAGTGCCAGCGACCGTTATATGTTGATGGTAACAGTTCTGGTTCTGCTAGGATCTTACCTGTTCTTTATTTTCTGTGCAATTTAGGCTCTGTGGTCTGAACTTTCTTAAAGAAGATTTTTCTCTCTAAACCAGGGATTTTTTTTTTACCTTTCTGCAGGGTTCAACTCTTTATTTTTGTATAGGAGATTATACCGCTGCCATACCACATTGGAAGCATTTCATGCAGATAATGGAAGTGTGGAAAGGATAAAAGACATATCTTTGAAGGATTTCAGTGACCAGTATGATGCGAAGAAACCGGTACAAAACTAAAAAACTAAAACAAATTTTTACTAGTAAACTACATTAATTCTTTCCTCATCATGTTACCAAGAAAAATAAATTGGCTGTGTTTGTTTTAGCTTTAAAAAGTGATTGTATCTGTAGACTTTTTCCAGAAGCTACTTGTTTCAGCTTATGAAAAGCACTAAAATAGGTATTTTTTTTTAAGGTTTGTATCTGTAGACTTTTTCCAGAAGCTACTTGTTTCAGCTTATGAAAAGCACTAAAATAGGGATTATTTTTTTTTAGGTTTTAGTTTTATTTTCCTTCCAAAAATCTTCTCTATTTATCTCTTTTTTTTTATAGATATCTTTTAATTTAAAAAAACATATATTTGAATCTTAAAAAACCTAAAACAAATGGACCTAATATCTTCGAGCTCTATGCCTCCATTGCTCTGTTGTTTCTTTAGTTTAATGTTTTGGGAAGAACAGGAACATCATTTTTTTTTTCACATTGTATATATTGATAAATACATGTTTGCCACTACTCTCTGAAGCATTTAGTTAGTGGTACTGTTTTTCTGAAGATGAAAACTGAAAGATGAGACAGCATGATCTTTTCAACTGAAAGGGTCCATTATACATGATGGTTTCCAAGTTGTAGTTGCTGCTACGTGTTTTAGATATTTGGAATTCATCAATTGTTAATGGTTTTCTTTTTATTGAAATGGAAGTATGATGAATTATGCATCCCAGGTTATGCTTACTGGATTGGCTGATACATGGCCTGCCAGGCATAAGTGGACAACTGATCAGCTGTTGCTAAACTATGGAGATGTAGCATTTAAACTTTCTCAAAGGAGTTCTGGGAAGATCAAAATGAAGCTCAAGGATTATGTCTCATATACAAAAGTTCAGCATGATGAAGATCCCTTATATATTTTTGATGAAAAGGTGCTTGTAAAGCTATTCATGTTTCAATAATGCTCTGCCCTGCATCATTTTGTCTCCCTAATTCTTGTTCTTTTGATTTGAGAGTTTGGGAGTTCTTTTAACCTTTTTATTTAATTATTTTACAGTTTGGTGAAGTTGCACCTGGCTTATTGAAGGATTATTCTGTGCCTCATCTTTTCCAAGAAGACTTCTTTGATAACTTAGATACAGATAAACGACCATCGTATAGGTGGCTCATAATTGGACCAGAGAGATCTGGTGCCTCTTGGCACGTTGATCCAGCTCTTACCAGTGCATGGAATACCCTTCTTGCTGGCCGTAAAAGGTAAAAAACTGAGCTACTTGACATGGAATTATTTTATCTGTTTTGGTTGTGTGACATGGTATCTAAGGAAGCTATATGCGTTGTCTGTTTTGAGTTTCATCCTAAAAAATTATTTGTTGCTACGTCCAGCTTATTGCTTTTTTTTTTTTTTTTTTTGGAGTTAAAATGCAGGCCCCATTAACCGGAAAGGGGATGGGGGGAAAGGTGGGTTAAATTTGAACATTAAACTGACTATGGTTCAAACCTGTCAACAGGTTCTTCCATTAGACTACAATGCTACTGGCTCCAGCTTATTGCTATTTATGTTACACTTACTACATATTCATGCACAACAACTCATTGGCTTGTCCATGCAAACATGTTCTGTTTACAAGTTTCATATGTGGTTTTTGACTTTAAATGTAACCTAAAATATAGTTCAACCCAATACGAATTAATGCAATGTGGAAGAATTCTCTCTCTAGAATTTATTAGATGGGAGAACTCAGATAGCATGTGAAAAGTATTAAGGTTGGAGTTGGAGACTTGGCTTGGCGTGGTACTACTGAGCTGATATTATAAAGCTAATATCTTTCCAGAACTGTGTTCTTAAAAATTTATATCATCCGCGTTTGGACTAGAATACTAAAGTGTGTCACCTAAATCCTTTATAGACATTTCACAATCTTTTCAACTTTTGGGGTTCTTAGATGGTAATAGATAGGAGCCGTGAATAAATATATAAATTGAAATTCCATCCTTCTTAAAATAGGAGCCAATGAATTATTAAGTCAACACCATGGTAAAGTGTAAGTATAATATTAATGTGGTGAGGGCCCAAGGTGCCACTGCTAAATTCAATTATTCAACTTAAATCGGAGTTCTTATTCTTTGACGATTGGCCCAATAATAACATGAATTTTATGCAATTTGATACTTATAATTTCTGTGTGTTAGTGCTTGATTATTTTTTGAATGAGAAGTGCTTGAGAGGCGATGTTTCAATTGAATTTGATAGGTGGGCATTATATCCTCCAGGAAAGGTGCCTATGGGTGTCACCGTGCATGTTAATGAAGAAGATGGTGATGTCAGTGTTGATACTCCATCATCACTGCAGGTACTATAATGTTGCAATCGGATTGATTTTTATATCCTCTTTTTGCTTGTATAGAATTATAATCAATAATCGTGCTACCTGTACAATGTCTATTATTGATTTGGTTAATCATATTTCTGTTTGTTTACAGTGGTGGCTAGACTTTTATCCTCTTCTTGCTGATGAAGACAAGCCAATTGAGTGTACACAACTACCTGGAGAGACAATTTATGTTCCAAGTGGATGGTGGCACTGTGTTTTAAATTTGGAAACAACAATTGCTGTCACGCAGAACTTTGTGAATTCCAATAACTTTGAATTTGTATGTTTGGATATGGCACCTGGTTATCGTCATAAAGGAGTTTGTCGTGCTGGATTGCTTGCTCTGGATGAAGATACTTATGAAAGTAGGCAGAACATGGCCTGTAATGAAATTTATTCTGATTTGTCAAGGAAAGAGAAAAGAGCCAAAACCAACAGGGATGTAGATGATCAAAATTACGAAAGTACTGTAAATGGTGCATCTAGAAGCTATAATTTATGGAAATTTGGATTTTCCTATGATATAAATTTCTTATCCATGTTTTTGGATAGAGAGAGAGACCACTACAGCTCCCTGTGGAGCTCAGGCAACAGCATTGGTCAACGAGAATTAAGAGAATGGCTGTCCAAGCTTTGGATTCAAAAACCAGAAATGACAGAGCTAATATGGAAGGTTATTTTCTTTTTATAATAGTGCATTCTTTAAGCTGTCCAAGTTTCCTTATCAGATTTTATGACCTTTTTCTGTTTTTATATGTCTAGGGTGCGTGCATTGCACTAAATGCTGACATGTGGTTAGGATGCCTATCAAAAATTTGTGCTGCGCACAATTTGCCCCCTCCCACTGATGATGAAAGGCTTCCACTTGGCACGGGTAGCAATCCTGTGAGTTATTCATATATTTATTAATTTTTACTTATTTGTATTTTGCAGAAGAGCCAAACGTTGAGTAAATAATTGATTTGGTCTTATCATTTTCATTTTCACTTGAATTTGATCTTGAAAATATTTTTATATCAATTTATAGATGCTAGGACTAAGTTGATGTCAAATTTTAAAATGTTGGGACTAAAAATTGATGTCAAAATTTTATTTTGGGACCAGATTGATGTCAAAATAAAAATGTTAGAACTAAATTGACGTAAAAAAAAAATTGAGGACTGAATTGATTAAACATTATTGATGAAATGATGATAACCAACCATTACCTCAGAATTATAATAGATTTTGGTGGGATCATTTGGAAGAATTTTTTGGTTCGGTCAAAGTGAAGGTGCTTTACTATTGTCTTCCCTTGTAAGATATGAGTTCTCATCCTGAACACGTCCTCCCTTTCTGTACACTAAATATTTTGGACCAGTATTTAGAGACTAGCACCACATTTTACTTTGGGATCCTTTTAGCTCCCTCTTAAATTGATATTTTGCTTCTTTAAGGTTTAGCTTAATATTGTTTCTCTTCCCTTCCTGCTGAGGAAAAATAAAAATAGGCTCTTGGATAACCATTTGTCACCTCATAGGGTGATCGACTAGGCGCCAGAGATGAGTGTCTTGCTGACGTTGCCTTCAAGAGGCAAGGTTGGGGCACCTAGCCTCAGCAATCTGTGAACCACCTTTCACCGACTCCACAACAAAAACCCAAAATCACTCACATGATCATTTGGGATTTTTGTTGTTGTTGTTGATCTTTTCAGCCATCTTTGTAGGTTTGTGTTATTGACTTATTGTTGCTTTTCCTCTTGAATTCACGAATACCTTCCCATTCTTGTTGAGCTGCTAATGCAATCCAATCAGTTATGTGTGTTCCTTATGGTTCTCTAGTTAAATTAGGACATGAGAATAGCATGTGGAATGATAACTGGATTTCTTAATAGAGTACTTGTGGAGTATTAAGTCTCTTTCTAACTCATATTTTGGATTCTCTAAATAGGTTTATATAGTGGGAAACTTCGTTGTGAAGATTTTTGCCGAAGGAGGACTTGAAGCCTCACTTTATGGCTTAGGCACAGAGGTACATTATTGGTATTCTGTTTCTATTGCATCTGCCATACAAAACTAACTTCAATATTGTACATTTTACAGCTAGAGTTTTACAGTCTACTGCATGAAATAAACTCCCCTCTCAAGGAACATATTCCTAGTATTTTGGCCAGTGGGATTGTTTATCTTGAAGAAGGATCTTTTAACAATTTGACTTGGGATGGAAAAGGAGTCCCTAGTGTCATTGCAGAGAGCAATTTTATCAGTATGGAAAATGACGTTGATGGTTTCTCATTTGGGGTATGGGGCAAGAAACAGCTCGAGTATAGGAATGCTGGGATGCCAGTGGATGGGTCAGTTAGTTTAGCTGGTCACTCAAGCATATGGCCATATATGATAACAAAACGATGTGAAGGGAAGATGTTTGCAGAGCTGTAAGTCTTATCCTTGTAGTTTACTGATAATTTCATAACTCAGCTTAGCAACTCAAATTTTTAATTTCTTCAGGTAACATTAAACATAGTTCTCTTCTTCGCATGCTATTTTTATTCTCTTGCAGGAGAGACAGCCTATCATGGGAAGATGTAGCAAACTTGGCGTCCTTCTTAGGGGAGCAGCTGAGCCGTCTTCATCTCTTGTCACATCCACCTTTGAATATTTCATCTTTTACAGATATTGAACACGAATTTAACTTTCCTGAGACTAATGGTTGCGTTGCTACTGTTAATTATAAATCAAACACTGCAGCAGAGTGGGGAGTCTTCATCAAAACCTTGATAAGGAAGAGGAAGGATGTTTCAAGCCGTTTGACCAAGTGGTATACTTTGATCTCTTTAGCACTTTTTCTTTCTAAATAAAATTGTTTGAACTTGAAGATATCATCTATTATGCATTCAATGTACTGATGATCTGAGAGCTTTGGAGCTTGAAGTTTAAACAGAGTACATATATTATTATTTAATGGCTTCTCAAGTACCAGAAACTGCCAATTTTAGTAGCTTGTTTGTCAAGTACTTATAAACTCTATTTTAACTTCAGCTTCACCGTGTTTAGATTATACTTAATTCATGTGTTTCATTGTTGGTTCTGCCTATGTGCTTCCAGAACATGCAATTATTTATGATGAATCTTTGTGTTAGTCCGTTTCGTTAGTTATACAGCCTCTGATTCCTGCTACTAAAATTTTGCAGGGGAGATCCAATCCCTAGCAATCTGATAGAGAAAGTTGATGAATATATGCAGCCTGATTTTGCTACACTGCTAAGTCTAACTGAGGTTTCTTCTAAAATAACTTCTACGTTCTGATATCAATTTTTGTAATGGATATGGTGGAACAAAGTTGATTTTCTTAATTTTTGCTGCTTTAATTTGACTTCAGAATTTCCCAAATGGTGCTTGTAAACCTTGCTCCTGGATACACACTGACATTATGGATGATAACCTTTACATGGAACCATCATTGGTATGTTCTACCTCAAGTGGGAATACAGAAGATGCTGCCCTGGGGGACAATGGTTGTTTTAGCAGCTATGATGAAGTGAAATCCTGGCATCCTAGTTACATCCTTGATTTCAGTAATCTCTCAATAGGTATGTGCATCTCCTTTCCTTCCTGTTCCAAAAAATTTCGTCCAACTTCTATGAGCATGCTCATTTTTTATTAGAATTGACTTTTAGAGTGTTTTAATGACATGGCTTCATAATTTATCAAATGCTTTCAATATCTACATTCTACAAGAAACTGTTATACGTACTGTTGTAACCGGTGCTGTTTTTTACTCTAGAACAAGAATAAGACTAATGTTATTCTCCCCAAATATTGTTTGATATATCCTCTATTAGTAGAAGAGATCTAGCTATTAATGGTTTGAATGGGAATATGGTCTATGACAGAACATTCCGATCCATGTAGTTGATCCTACGTAGTAAGGCTTAGTTGTTGTTATTGTTGCTGGTTCCCTCAGTCATGTCTTCCTTTTCTTCTGGCACAACTTCTTTGGTTTTCATTCTAATGCATGCAGTACTTCAAGAAGTAACTAGCATAATTTTAGTTTTGTCCTTAAGATTTCAATTGTTTATTGTTCTTAAGTGATTGTTGGCCTTGAGATACATATTTTTTGAATAATTAACCAGTAGTTTATATATATTGAATCAGTTTAAATTAAGAGCAGGTCTTAAGACGTATATATGCGTTCAAAACATAGTATTGCTATGCAAGCATACTGATGTTATTGCTATTTTGTGGTGATTTAACTGGCTTTTTTCATTTCTTTTGCAGGTGATCCTATTTTTGACTTCATTCCAATTTATTTAGATGTGTTTAGAGGTGATTCAGATCTCTTTAAGCGGTTTTTACAAAGCTACAAACTCCCTTTTGCTAGTCAGATGACTAAGCATGAGTCACCAGAGGGTGGTCAGAAGTTTGCCCGACTTTCATATGTTGCCATGTAAGTAACTAACCGTAATTCTCTTGCATCCACTATTAGTGAACATTTGAGTGCTTTTTATGAGGTATTCAATTCACACGTGTGGATTTATCTGGAAATATGGAATAATCCACGAATAAATCAATTGAAAATCGATCAAGCTCTCCTGAATGGGTTAAGCATAGCAGGGAAGATGGATTCCCGGTCAAGATATTCAATGTTGAATTGTTAATAATTTTCCTCCTTGCATTATTGCCTTTGCAATATTTAATAACACAATTCAGGTAATTCATAATTCAACCTCTTAAAGTAGTCTATTGGTGCAAAACTATGCATCCTAATTCTTGTTGATAAGTTGGTAATTGTGAAAATTTTGAACGCTTGTTGAAAGCAATGAAGCCATTGTTCTATATGCTGCATATGAAGCTAACTGATTGCATTGGTGTGGATAATTAATTGATCTTTGTAGAGCCAAGATTTACAAACTTCTCTTTTGGCCGTTATTAAAAAAATGCACGTATTATGTTTACAGTGGGTTGAAGAGCACATTTAGACATTTTGTGCCTGCCTGCACTAATGATGTTTTGTTCTGCTCCTGCCTCTCATTCCATGGACTAAGCAATTGTTGAAGTAACTCATTTGGATTTCGTAATTTTCTTTTGTAATTGTAGGTGCTATTGTATTTTGCATGATGACAATGTCTTGGGAGCTATTTTTAGCATATGGAAAGAATTGAGATCAGCGAGGTCATGGGAAGAAGTTGAGCTGAGAGTGTGGGGGGAATTGAACAATTACAACGGCTTTCCTTGACCATTCGCTGCATTTATGCATCAGAGCCCCAGTGATGAATACATGTAACTTGTCTAGTAGCCGAACAATTGTGTAACATTATTAATTCGTTGCCAATGGTTTTTTTTAATTGATTATATCTGTTTGATAATTCATAATAAAGTGTCACTGCCCATAACGTTTGGGAAATAAAACTATTTGTACTAGGTGTTAATATTTGAGAATTTAGTTTCTTTACTGAAGAACTTAAAGTGATAAATTTCATTCTTTTCTCTGCACTTAGTAAAAAAACTGGAATTGAAATTGAAACGGCGAAAAGGATCATGTACACCGCCAGGCCCCTCTCTCTGTAAACACTTATTCCGACCACCATGGCTAACTACAAAATTGCCTGCCAATGTCCTTTTCCCTTGGACTCCATGATTATAATGGATCAATTTGCAAAGCCAGCACACTTCCCCCCTACCTTTTTCAAATTACCGAAGACCATAGCTTAGAAACGAATTTATTCCTTTCCAAAATTCAGCTGAGGACTTCTCTGGGATGTAGTACGTGTATGGGGTTTTTCCATGTCCTACATATTGAAGTAGAAATACGTTGTATTCATAGAGCACACATTAAATGTGTTTCAGAGTTAGGTCATGTTTTCAGTATTTTTTTTGGTAGATAAAAGTTTAGATAGAAGGTAGACATCAGTATTTCTCCATAGTAAAGACCTTTAAAAAAGTGATTCTTAACCAATTGCATTCCTCCTTGTTGGCAACAAACATATATGACAAATATACTCCACTTTCCATCCTTGATTAAAAACGTGGGTGCCTGATACTCAGACTGTGAGTAGCTGCTGCAACTAATAATTTAGCCACAGGCTGGACCAGGTGACAGAATAGGCCCAATAATTTATATAAAATACATTCAACGTTCAAATTTGTTTCACCATTTTACTGACCATTACTTGCCTCGTAGTTGCTTAAGATTAGTCACTTTTCCGGAGTGGTGGTTGTTGATAGCCCATTGCGTGTGGATTTGGGCTCGCATGGCCCAAATGTGTAATCAACCCAAGAACGTTACCAATGGGCTCGGATCGTCCCAAACGGTCTGGATGACACTTATACGCATGATAGGATAGGACTGAGGGTGAGGCTGTCCCCGTGATCCATGGCATACGGTGCCTCAAGAGGAGAACCCATTAGATAGGTATGCTGGTCTTTAGGAGAATGAGTTTGCACCATGACAAGTAGGAAACCCTTTTAAAGGTGCCTTCATAAGGCCGAGGTCTTTCACAAGAGAGGAAAGATAAAATAGTAGGTTCGAGAGAGAGAAAATGGACGTGTGTCTAAATGAGTACAGGTAAATAACGTCATGCTAGCTAAACTCTCCAACAACATAAATGAGGCACCCTAAATCTATAGATGCTGAGGGTGCTAATGCGTTGAACAGAGAAGATATTCCACCATTTTGGTGAATACGTAAGAAGATGTTCCTCTCTTTGTCTTAGATAATTAACTAAGCTTAAAAGGGAAATGACTCAGAAAATTGAAAGAGACAACATCTAACGATCTGTATAAAACAAAACGAGTATAAGAAGGACAAAGAGAAGAGAGGAACACCACACACACAACCTCAAGTTACATCAACATCCTATGAAGTCTGCTCCTGCCCATTCAGGCCATCACATATTCCTCATCATTTTCACTGCCTTGATTTCATTCTCTTAGTCTCGTTTAGTTTACGAACACAGTTAATCTACCCTTGTAAAACTGAGTATCAACAGTGTTTAACGTAGAATTAGAGCCAAATAGTCATAACCAATTTTGCCTCAGCTTCAAGCCAAACTAAATTTCATTTTATATACCTCCTTTATGTGCCATGCATACCGACAATTGCCGCCCTTATAGTAAAGAATCATAACCTACCGCAAAGTATTTTTCGCTGTGCTCAATACATTAGACTAACTATATTTACGCAAATTGTATTTGAATGTATCCAGCTCCTACCAACATAAAAAAGAATATAATAATCCATCCAGTTGAAATAAAATAAAAGCAGTTTTGCCAATTATAAAGTACAAGGACTTGATATTTTAGATGGAATTAGTCTAATCTAATTAACTTTATTGATACACTATTTTGTATGCGAGATGTCAACTACTGAATAGAGTGACTAACCAACCACTTACTTAATTCTTAAATCTCTATTTTTTTTTATGTACCAAAAATAAATTTAATTTTTTTAAAAAAATAACTCAATCTCTTGATTCTCAAATTAACGAGGACCAGTGGAAGAAAAAGAAGACGAAAGAAAGGCACAGAGAAAAAGTAGTTTGCTTTTAAGGGCCCTGGTCGAATCCATTCTGAAAACGGGCCCATTGACCACCACCCAACCCAGCAGGCCCATTGCTTTTCCCACCCAAATTGGTGATTATTGAATTAATGAATGGTTTGAAACTTTTCAAACCAACCAAAGCGAATAGTATTCTTCCTGGTGGTGGATCCATTAGATCCATCTATGACTGTGCATCACAAAATTCACAATGACAGAGAGACAGTGCCCCCCAACCTTTTTCGCCCCACACACACGAGGTATCAAAAACCCGTGTTTTGACAGCTGTCCCCGTTTTCCTTTTTTAAATAATAAATCACAACTGCAAGAATTTCCTAATTTACAGATAATTAACAATCAAAAAATAAAACAAAACAGCAAATTGTCATAATTAAATAAAAAGGGATAACCGATCCAACGGTCCACATCGCGTTTCCGAAGCGACCCCACCCACGCTTCCCAAAACGCAATTATCGGACGAAGCAGCCTCAAAACCACCCCCTCTCCATTTCGTCTTCTCCGCGTTCGTTCTCTCTTCGCTGTCCTCTTTCTCTTTCTACCGTCCCAAAAACCAGATCTCGCGCTCTCTCTCTCTCTCTCTCTCTCTCTCTAGGAATCGACAATGGCGGCTGCACCCACGCCTCGCGAAGAGAACGTCTACATGGCGAAGCTCGCCGAGCAGGCGGAGCGCTACGAGGAGATGGTGGATTTCATGGAGAAGGTCTCCGCCGCCGCCGACAACGAGGAGCTGACGGTGGAGGAGAGGAACCTTCTCTCCGTGGCCTACAAGAACGTGATCGGCGCGAGGCGCGCGTCGTGGCGCATCATCTCGTCGATCGAGCAGAAGGAGGAGAGCCGCGGCAACGAGGACCACGTGGCCGTGATCCGCGACTACCGATCCAAGATCGAGCAGGAGCTGTCGAACATCTGCGACGGGATCCTCAAGCTCCTTGACTCCCGCCTCATCCCCTCCGCCTCCTCCGGTGACTCCAAGGTCTTCTACCTCAAGATGAAGGGCGACTACCACAGGTACCTCGCCGAGTTCAAGACAGGCGCCGAGCGCAAGGAGGCCGCCGAGAGCACCCTCGCCGCTTACAAATCTGCTCAGGTATCCTCTTTTTCGCTCTCGTGTTTTTCTTTTGTCTCTCTCATAGATCTTGCAATTCAGATCTGTTCGGTTTATTTCCCTGATTTGTAATTTTGACTTGATATTAGGGTTCTTGATTCGTTCTGTTGATAAAATCTAGAAGATTAGCTTCAAACATGTTGGATTCCCTTAGACCTTGCATGTTTCAGTTTACTGATTTCAGATATCTTCACCATCTGATGTAGATTTTATAGTCCTTAAGCTAATAGGATAGGAGTTTTGGTCGCTGATTTTCTACAATTGTATGTGAACTATCTGTCCGTATTTCGTTGTGAACAATTTTGAATTGGATGATTTTGATTGTGGTCTTCTATTTCATCTTTTTGTACATATATTTTCGAAGAATGAATTTTACATGTGATAGGTCTAATACTGCATACATCTATGTCGCGCAGGACATTGCTAACGCCGAGCTGCCTCCAACTCACCCAATTAGGCTGGGTCTCGCTCTCAACTTCTCTGTGTTCTACTATGAAATCCTTAACTCTCCTGATCGTGCTTGCAACCTTGCAAAACAGGTTAGATTTAGTGAAGAGACTGAATTTCATGCCCAGTGTTTGTTCCTTTTATTATACTTTCGATCAGTTTGTATGTGTGTATTTGCTGATTGAGAAGGAAGAAACTGGGTCCTCTGCAGTGGAATCATCAAAAGTTGTTGTCCATTGATTGGACTAGCTTTACTTTCAACTCCATATTACATTTCGTTAGTGTTGAGGCACCTAAATATGGAATATGAAGTTTGGTGTGGGCATAATTTACCGTAGCTTAATTGTCAATATTTATCGAGTGTAGTTCTGCAATAAATGTTTGAAAGTTCGTTAAATATAGCTAGAACTAATAAGTATTTGACACCTCATCATAGATATTGGTCCCATGTTTGGAGTGTTTCCTCATGGAATACATGTTTGAAGTTTTCATTGCGAAAATGTTCTACTACAAGTAGCAAGAGCATAACTTTATGCGTTGTTCTTTTCTAATGGTATATTACCTTCTCATGAGGAATCTTTTTGATTTTGATGTTCACTAGGCCTTTGATGAAGCCATTGCTGAATTGGATACACTGGGAGAGGAGTCTTATAAGGATAGCACTTTGATCATGCAACTTCTCCGTGATAACCTCACCCTGTGGACCTCTGATATGCAGGTATTGATTTGAGTCTTTCCATAAGCCATTAAGCCCCATAATTCTTGTATCACATCATTATTTTCATCATCTTTACATAATCTACATATTGATTTGTTATTTTTGGTGGTTTCAGGATGATGGAGCAGATGAAATTAAAGAAGCAGCACCTAAAGCGGATGAACAGCAGCAGTAAACATATTTTACTGCTCATTAGAATTGAACTTCTCCTCTCTATGTTTTTTAAGGGAGAAGCTGTTTGTTCCTAATCTTGTTGGATATTTTAGGCATTCATGTCTGTTATGAAGTATGGATGTACTGGGCCTTTTTAGTTTGTCCTTCCATTTTTAAGTGTTTCTAAATTGCCTATTTTCTTGAGGACACTGAACCTTTTATTACATGGAATTGGAATTTTCTCGTCTCTAGTAAATTTGATGTTAGCAAAATTTATGCTCGAGTATTTACATTCTCGCTTCAGCAGTGTTAGCATCTAAAACCAATTATTGACCCAAAAACACCAGCGAAGAAGTTGCTTATCGATTATGTTATAAGCGTTCCCCATGATTCTTCTTGTCTCTTGGTTTTTGCCATTATTTATCTATCGTTTTGCCTAATCCCAAGTACCCGCTGGGCTCGTACCTGCCTGAAAGTTACCGAAATATATTAATGGTGAATTTGTCGTCTTAAAAAGTTTTTGAATATTTATATTATTATTTTAAATAATTTTTGAACTAGCCGTCGCTGAACGAAACATGAGGTAAGGATTAATAAATATATTTGTAAAGTACAATGATTAATGTCATTTTTTATTTTTTTTATGTTAAGGAATCAATTAGAGCCCATAAGGTATTAATACTATATTTACTTCTAAGTGCAAACAAGCATAGGACGGCTGTCGGTGCACCCGAGAGGCTCTACGCGTTGTCTCTCTAGTGAGTTTGAAACTTTAGGTTTATTAATTTGTCTCGGTTTTGTTTGTAGGATTAAGTTCGTTGTCGTTAATTGGTTAACAACCAAATCTTGTTCGGCTTTAACATAGATTCTTTTATGTCAAAATTTTGGGTGATTTTGTTATAGGTTGATTTTTAGGATTTAGGGTTTAGTTGATTTTTGCTATTATCAAGAGAGGCGCAAATTATGGAAGCCTCAAGAGTGTATAATTAATTGGGAAAATTAACACATGATTTAGGTCATGGAAAATTTTCACATTAGAAAATCCTATCCACCCCAGTTGGTCGGCCAGTGTTATCATAAGATCATGACATTAAATGTTAAAATATAGGTGCATTTTAGGGAGAGGCTCTTTACGATGGGTTGGCTATGGATTCCTTGATTAAACTGTCAACTATCCTCTACTATTTTTAGGCCAGTGGTCTAGAGTGCGGGAGAGAGAGCAACTTGTTGAGAAAGGAGAGGATAATTTGGTAGTTTGATCAAAGGGTAGTAAATTATCTTAAATGAAAAAGTGGGTGCCAATGTATAATAACATAGTATTATATGTAAAAATATTTATAACTATTATATAAGTGAGAAGTAATTATTTTATAAGTAATGGACTCATATTTAAAATAATGATGGTTGTACGCTGATGTAATATTTTGTATGCACGTAAGATCACTCATCTTAAATAAACTTGCTCTAAAATTCATCTAAAATATCACACCTTACGCTATCAAATTTTATTTTATATTACTTCCTTAGTAAATCATTTTGAGACCAAAGTTTTGGCCAACATAATCAAAACTAAACCAATACCTTGATGATTCTCAAGTTCGTAAGCTTATGAGAAAATCGTGAGAATGATTAGAGTTGATAAATATTCTCATGGTTGAATCTCGGCCACAAATAAGAACCACTACCATGAGAGTGTTTTGAAGGATGACTCAATTTCAAAGCAAACAGAGAGCAGAGGATGAAAAGAGGAACGAACTCTGTTTATTATCAATTGAATTGTTATATTACAGAAAGGTAAAGGGCAAAAGACTTATATACAAAGTGTAAAGTGCACCTAAGTCTGTAACTAATTCAGTTACAGCCATCCTCCTCTAATTCCTCACGTGCGTGAATCTCTTTTCCATTCCTATTACAGTTCGTCTTGTCTTGATATCCCAAGACGCTGGGTTAAACTAGTTGTCTTTCTAGTGGTTTAGGGTTTTGTTCTTTCTTGTGGAAAAATAGGTAATACAATAATATATACCAAATGTTATTATTATTATTATTATTATTATTTACAATCGTATGAGTATTGGTCTCGAAATTCCCACTTTCCTGGCGATTTTAGGTTTTTTCTTTAGAAGTTACATCTCAGTAGATGCTAATTGACGTGATAGCATGCTGACATTGTCAATGACAATGACAATTTCAGTATTTGTCATAATAATAATAAAAAAAATAGGACATATTCAATAGAAAATTGCTTGAAATACATAACAAATCAATCTACATATTAACATATTAACCTACACATTTTGATGAATGACAATTAACATTTTATTTCTTACTTTGTCTCTTAAAATGTCAAATGTCATTTATTAAAGTGTATAAGTTAATATATAAGTTGATTTGCTACAAGTTTTTTTTTGTTCTAACAAGTATTAAAATCGTCATTGTTATTGACGATTTCAACACCTATTAGTTTGTCAACTGTCACATCAATCAATGTCTTTTGAAACACGACTTTTTCTATTTTTTTAAAGAAAAAACTTAAAATTGCCATGTGAATGACAATTTCAAAACCAAAAAGCATACAATAGTAAAAAATAAAAAATAAAAAAATTCTACCCATAGTGCTGCTAAATATCTTATTACGAACCATAAAAAAAACAAAAACAAAATTTCCGATTCTCGAAGAAATAGTTGTTCTTTAACTTTGCCAAATCGGTGATAGTGACACTTCCTAATATATGGGGAAGGGTGCTCTATGCTCTTTGCCTTGTTTTCCATGCTTCTTATCAGAGATGTGTTCCTTTTAGCTAGTAAATGGAACCTTTGCTTCCTGGTGTTACTTTACATAGGGCTTAATGTTTGGGGATGGGTGCTGGACAATCTAAGACTTTGCGTTGGATGCTCATCTTCAAAGCTTTCATGATGTCCTCTCCTGGAAGATATTTCCTTCTAGACGCAATTGCAATCCTCGGAATCCTATCAATCCACGACACATTTTTTCATTGGTGTGCAACAACTACTTATTGGCCCGTGAATCTGATTTTCGTCAAACCACAATTTTCTCTTGTCATTGTAATACCTCTCTCCTCTTTCTCTAATTAACTAAACAAGGTTTCTTGTATTTTTTCACGACAAACTTTGTCGTGCTATAAAGCATCACTCAAGTCGGTAGCCATATGCAACGTCAGCATGTGAACGTCCTAGAGATGCTTTAGGTTTACATTACGAGTCTTAAAAAGTTTTACACTTATGATACACCAAAAATAAATTCATATATATATATATATATAAGCAAATGTATTCACGTGTTTTAAAATTTAAAAATTTTAATCGTATCGATATTGAATGATACTAGTATCATATTTTATCTTATGCTTTAAAGATTACTTGTACCTTTAAAAGTATATAAATTTATAAATAAAAATCAGGTCGATATCCAGCCATAAAAATTAGATGGAAAGCGCATAGTAGCAGTGAGTGCATTTGACCGAACTTTTGAGATTGGCAATTGAGCTCATGGGTTAGGATTCAGTCCAAATCAATGAAAAGCGTCATTTAGAATTTGCATGATGCTAGCTCTTCCAATCACATTAATGCCCAAAATTAACAGAAACATTGAGTGAAAAAGGGCTACATGGACTTGATGTTCAGTTTCTTCCGCTCCAGTCAAAAGAAAAAAAAAAAAAAAGGAAGTTCCGATTATGCTTTAGATAAAGAAATCCGAATCTAATAACCAAGAACAAGTGCACGAGATATTATATAAGTGAACAGAGAGAATATAGCTTCCATAAAAGCCGAAAAAAATGAAAATAAAAAATTCTTCTACAACACAAAAATGGCTATGATCTCCATAAAATTTTACATGAGAAATAAACATCTCTTTAAGCAAAACCCTTTGGGTTTGAAACATAAACAAACTGCATGACTACTTAATTTTGGTGCTTAAATGTCACTTGAGCATTAGATTAAGGTGGCTAACCCTTACGCCTAAGTGAGAACCACGTTCACACTGCAACTTCAACATTTAGAACGAATTACCTTTAACAATTAGTATTTACTATTTTGTACCAAAAGAAAACAACAACAACAAAAAAAAAACAAAAAACAAAAGGAAGGAACGAGAATTTCCTTGGTTTCAAACAGAACAATGGATTTCCTCGTAATATCCATCCCCAAAATTGTCTTGGAGCATTGGGCAATAATTCCTTCAGCTAAAGTCGTTATAACGGTCCTTTAGATTTGGACAATGTTCAGCAATAGAAGCTCCTCATTCATTGTTTAATTTTATCTTCACCGAATTCTCTCAATCATTTCACCCTTTATCCCATTTTCTGAAATAGGACTGTTATTTGTACCAAAATTTTGCAAGCTCCGGCTATTAGTAATTAGAAATTTCAATTAATTAAGTGGTAAATGAAAAATTCTTGATTGAATTTGAGTAAGAAAATCTCTTGTTTTGATACATTTATTGTTTGGTGGTTTGACACCTATTCCAATAAGTTATTTACCCCTCTAATAAATTTATTTATTTTTAATAATTTTAAAACTAAATTCTTTGAATTTGACATTATTATATAATTTAATGTGGTGTACTAATGTGTCATACAATCTAATATGATAAATCAATATTTTTTAATATAATATTTGTAGAGATTGTATCAGAAACTCAAACTATCATTGAATTTCTAAACTTCTTGCAACTTAGTTATTTTAATGATTTGACTAATAAAAAATTCGACAAGATCGTATAAAACATGAAATGATGACAATGTTAGATAAACTTAATTTTAAAATTGTTAAAAATAAAAAAATTTAACTCAAATGGATAAATAATTAAGAACCTCAAATGAATTTTACAGCTTAAAAAACCATTTTGTGACTTGTCCATTGATTTTTATTTTTTTTTTAAAGCAAAGGCAGTTACTTCATTACTATCAAAAGAATGACTCTGGGACAAATAGTCCGGAGAACAACATCGGTATTACATAGCAAGAGAACCTCTTAAGGAAGAAGGGATAAAGGAAAATTGTAGATTAAGAATTCATCATCAAGACTCACAACCAATACAAAGATCTCTTGTGGGTAGGAGTTTTTTCCTTAAAAAATCTTCTCATTTTTTTTTTTTCAACCATATCCTCCAAAGGATAAGTGCCGCACTCCCAGCCAAGTCTTTAAGTTTGTCAAATAGCTCCATCCACCATTGCCAAAAAGGAATATCTCCGTTGCTTCTCATAAAATAGAACATAACAGATTTTTCTCATATTTTATTGGAATGGGTGCACTACACAAAATAATGCATCACTGTTTCTGATGATTGTTGGCAACATGGATAGCTCTCACTCACAGAAGTTCCAATTCTTTCCTTAAGCTTCCGACGAACTGGCACACATTTGTGCATTAATTTCCAAACTAGCAATCTTACTTTGGGAGGAGCCTTCCATGAGCAGACTGATTTCTAGAGCTTTTTATTTGTCATGAAGGGCGGTAAGATTTCAATTGTGGGATGATAGAATTTGAATGTTACCCAATACCCAAATCTAGCTGAATAGGAGCCATTCTATTCTTTTCATGCATCCACCTCAGTTTGTCTTCTTCTTGTGCAGGGGGAGTTTGAATTTGTAAAGACCCAAAAGTCGTTACTAGCATGGAAAAGATTAGTTCATTTATGGAAGTCTTTTAAAAATATTTTTTTGTAAAAACATGTACTTTAATTTTAATTAAAAATAATTAAAAATATTTCATTTCTGAATAAATATTAACTCTTTTACAATGAACATAAATATACATGATAAAATACGCAACTGGTCCAGAGATCCTTTCTACATACAATTGTAGCTCTATAGATACTGAATCGCTTACAAAATAAAATAAAACTAATATGTCCTATAGATAACTTCACTTCAAGGTGACTGTTTACTCTTGAATCCTATCATCACTGCAACTGACCATGAACTTCATGCAATCTTACTTTGCTACATAACCTCTGAGGGGGAGGTTGAGGGGTGAGAAATTTGGGAAAAGCCTTAGCGAATGACCGCCTGCACGGTGACATAGGACAATTCAAAAAACATGACATGCAGATGCAATACATAATATAATAATAAGCATAAAAACATTTATAATAATAATACTTTATAGTAAAACACAATCTTATTCAAAGCATAATCATAAAATAAGGAAAATATCTAGACAGACGGTTCCCGAACATTTTGGTCTAGCTTATGATGCACTACCAAAATATCTAGATCACGATAGTTGTGGACACACTACACGAGTCCATAGATTCTTGATATTTAGTCTTGAAGCACTATCCAAGTACCTAGGCTAGAATAATTGAGGATACATTCCCTGAGTCCATAGATCCCTAATAGTTAGTCTTGATTCTTACAACAATGGTACTAAGGGTTAATGTAAGTTGTCGATTTACAGTTCTATCCTAGATATAACTTCCTTAAAAACATTTCTAAAAATAACATGAACATTATAAGATAAACATGTTAACTTGATAGCATGACATAACTTATTCATAATCATTCAAGCACATGCAACATGACATATTTAATGCAACAAAGACATATGATCCCATGTAGTTCTAAAATATTTTCATGACTTTTTAAAATAGTTTCATAAATAACTACTTTCACAAATAAAGTTCCTAAATAATAACTAATTTCATAAATACGTAAAAGAAAATAATAAGTTCTCCTAAGATTTCATAAAAATATCCATAAAATAAATAACTTCTAAAAATAAATTCATGGTTTGAATTTGTAAAGAAAGTCACTTATCTAAAAATGGCTCACCGCTAAAGAGCACTAATGTCAGGAGCTCCTGACACCCTATGGAGACACTGCTTCCTCATGAACAGAATAACAAGAGGTAGAAAGAATAAAAAGAACTAGAACGAATAATTTCATTGAAAAGTGAAACCTTTCAAACTCTTGAGTGAATAAACGAGTCTAAATACTCATGAGAGACTTCTATATATATAAGGGGAGCTCGCGACCCCCTCTAAATAACACTTCCAATGTGAGATTTGGTTCCCGTGTCACTGCAACGCTTCCTAGGCGTTTTAACGCCCTCTCCTCTCTATGCTGCCACAGCATGCCACGTGGCACGCCTAGGGTGCTGCAAAGCACGAGATTTTTTATTTTTTTTGTTATTTTCTTCTTCTCTTTTAGGGGTCATCACATAATTATTGTCTTTGCAATTTCTTGTTCAAAATTATCTCTGATGAGCTGCTCGTTCCACATACCTTCTTCATTAATTAGCTGAATTAAAAGTTGCAAAAAATTGGTTCTGGCATGCCCCCTGTGGTAAGATGTATGGATTAGTATTGAAGAGCCATGGGTCGCGGCGGATGTCCGTTTCCTTTTCCAACCTTCCATTTGAGGTCCTTGTCCATTGATATTTTAGTCACGAACCAAAATAAATATTTTATCTACTTTAAATTTTAGTATCAATTTCATCATACATTCTATAAAGTTAAATTAAGAGAATAAATCTTCTCATGTCAAAAATTCAACGTCTTCACATGTAAATCGATGTAAACCCTAGACCCAATCTTTAAAAAAATTAAGGACAAAACTAAAAATATTAGGATTAAAAGGATGGATCCTTGTTCTACATGGACGATAAAATTCGGTGAAGTGAAGTGTTTATTTATACGTCACATCTGTTAATGAAATCCTAAGTTTCATTGCAAATTGCAAATCCTGTAAGCTCTGAATGATCAATAGAAATTAGAAATTTAGATGAACAAGTCGTACTTCCTAAATTCATCATGCTCGCAGTCCATCCTATCAATATTTCAGCGGGAAGACTTGAAAGAAACTTGTAGCTTTTCCAAAGGACCAAAAACTGAGGTTCGACGTAGACTGTGTCAATTCAATGAATGTGCATTTTCAGATTAGGTACCCTCCAACTATCAAACCTACTGAGGGTTCATGGTATGGTCCATACGAATAGGATCCTCACCAACAATATAGCAATACAAGCCTCAAGTAGCACATAGAAGGGCAACACAAAAGCACAATACAGCTTTTAATGAGGAAAATCAACACCAGATCATCAGATTTGTAGTTCTATTCTATCAAACATTTTTAAGATTTATAACAATCCAATCCCTCCCTACACAAGGATTTACTCGATTCAATCAGTCACAGAAGACCCACTATGCGTGGTTTTGTAAGGGGACCAACCCTACACTGGAACAGTTCAAACATATACAGCTGCCCTATGACAAATCGCAAAACAAACACAATCAAAGTACTTTCCCGTATTGAAAAAGAGAAGATTAAAACTGGCTTGTTAGTTTCAACTGATTGCATAGCAATTTCCTCTCACGTTGCCAACCTTGAATCACAAGGATAAGTTGCAAATCTGAAAGCATGACACATTCTAACGCTAATTAATGCAAGAGTTCGAGTGCCAAAAGAACTCCACAACTGAAAATGATAATTCCACTCCTCAAATCTGAACACAGATTGAAGAAACATCTTTCAAGACAAACGAAATCAAGAAATTTTATGAACTATGTTCTACCCCATTTAAGGGACCTCAGTCAGGTCGGGTCGGGTCAGGTTAGGTTAGTCTGGTAATAGGACTTGGATGTCGGTGGTCCAATGGAGACTAAAAAAAACCTGTTCATAGGAAAGACACCACGAGGCATTTCAGAAATCAAACTTCAGAAAACCATAACAAAATTCTGGGATGATGATAGCCAAATGGAACAATAAACAGAGCAGTTCACTCTGTTTGTTCAATCTAAGACCAATTGCTTCCTAAAACACTAGCTAGAGCTAGTTTTACAATTCTGCATTCAATGTTTTTCCTTTAGGAAGATTTGAAAACAATTGGGAGAATCAGAAATGAAACAAGATTGCTCTACAAAAGAGATCAATCACACCAAGTTAAAACCCACTCTTTTGAGTTGATACTTAAAATTCAAACATCAGTATTTTTGAAATTGTACTATCAGAACCACTTGAACTCCACACCAGACACCACATCCATGCCGCGTCATCCACTTTTGTATATTTGTAATAGAATCAACCTAAAAGCAATTAGATTGAGGACTGTTCACCATAAAATTTTAACCAATAAGACAACTTTTAAAGAATCACAACCAATTTCAACCAAAAAAGAGAGAGAAAGAACCACAGCCAATAGCATTATCATCTCAAGCCTCAATGCAAAGCAAGAGCAAAATCTGGTTGGCATTAACCCAATACAAGGACATATAGCAGAATTTCCAAGTTACATGGTTACTTGTACAGTAAAATTTCTAAAAATAATGGATAGGAAAAGATGTTTCACAGAAATAAAAAATATCAATAATAAAGTACTTAGGTCATAAGATAAATGTTACCTTCATATTGCTGTGATTCCAAGTTTCTAACCAATCAACATAAAATATATCAAGTAAACGGAAATATCTAAAAAGGACAAGATTTGAAGGGATCAAATAGCAGTTTATCTCATTTAATAGGAACTCAAGTTATGCAACGCCAAATTGTATTTAAGTAGTGTCAGCTCACTGCAATGCTTGGTCAAGAAGGGCGGAAGTAATCAATAAACAAAAAACCAAAATTTTGAGTAAGTATCCAGGAGTACCTAACAAGTACCAGTACCAGACACGTAGTAGATATGGCCATGACAATCATTTAAGAGTACTCCATGCTTCACATATGGATATGACAATCATTAAGAATGCCCATGCATCATAATTGGATGCGACAATGAGTACTCATGTGTTACATTATGCATGGATACGACAATCACTCTTGCGTTATGCAGATTCCACAATCACCTATGCGTTATGCATGGACATGACAATCATTTAAGAGCATCCATGCATCACAGAGTGGAATACATTTAAAAAAATCCTGCATAATATGGTGATACATAAAATTCTGTCTACTAAGTTGCGTCGTATATCAATGTAAATTTGCAGGCCTAAAAAAAAGGGTAGATTTGCAGACAGATTTATCATCCAGTTCTGGTACAGCATTGACAACCATACCAAGGTTCAGTAGAAGAACATCAACCAGACATTTTTAAAACAAATTTTCTCCATTGAAACCCTTCCAAAGCCACCCATGCCAAGGAATGCCAATGCATCTTTGTATAACACAATCACTAACACATTCATAATTGAACCAGTACTCTATTTCCTATTTAAGCCCATTGAGGAGTCAAACGGTGGTTACTGTAAGACCACAGTCCCTTAAAAAAGGTAGGTAGGGGACCATGATCTCAAAAACTAACCAATTCAAGAATCAAAAAGCGCTGGTAGCAAACAAACAGCCTAGGAATGACAGTATTAACATGGCCAAGACAATTACATATTCAAAACGAATGAAATAGCGAAATTAAGAAAGAACATCATAAATAGAGAAATGTTGAGTCAATAAAAAGGTTTTTTACATGAAAAAAAACAGCATGATCCAACTATATTTGTATAACACCTAACTTTTTTTCTTGATCCCCCCTAAATATCCCAAAAAAGAGCATAAACAGATGCAAAATTGTTCCTTTCTGATGTCTTTGATATCCCATTTACAGAATAAAGTAAAAGTAATCAGCAGGAGCAGCGGACTAGTTTCAGTCCAACCACCACAAATTTAAAGAATCCCCCAGTTCCCACCACCACTACCACCTTCTCCTAAAGGCTAAAACCATTTACAGAACCAACAAAAGAACCATTCCTAAAAACCTGAATCGGAAACCACCACCATCATCATCACTGGCCATTCTTACCTCATATGGAACAAGCTCAGAGACCCCTCCATCTGGGACTGGGAACCGGCACGGTGGGCGAGAGGGGAAGCGGGGGAAACCCTAATTGACCCGAATTTGGGGAAAACAGCAGACCCGGAGAAAACATGTGGTAAGACGAAAGCGGCGAGTTCAAGCACCCAAATGGAGAAGGAGAAGACGGCATCGGAAACTGCAGCTGTGATAGAGCCGCCTGCGGTGCTTGCGAAGATGCTGCCACCGCCTGCTGCGTCGCCTCCGGTTGCAGCTGATGCTCCGGCGGAGGAGGAGGAGGAGCCCGCTGTTGTTGCTCCGGCTGGGCCTGCGGCTGAACCTGAGCCGGTGGATGAGGCTGAGTCTGCGGCTGAACCTGTTGCTGAACCCGTGGTTGAACCTGTGGCTGAGGCAGAGGTGGAAGCTGTTGTGGAGCGAAACTGTTCCATCGCGGAGAGACCAGAGGGGCTAAGGGAGAAAACCCCGAAAACTGTTTCGAGCTTTGTTGGTCCGTTGAACTGTGCAGATACCGCAGGTAGGCGGAGACAGGGGACTCGGCGGCGCCGTGGACGGCTGGCAACGGGGGGAGCGGAGACAACGGAGGCGCGACCGGCCTTCCGAACCCGGAGGAGAATCCCCCAAATCCCCCAACGGTCACGGCGTTCCCGGGAAGGCCTCCCTGGGGCGGCGGCATTTGAGGTCGCTGCAAGACGGCGGGTGGTCCGGGGTGGGGGAGCATCGGCGGGGGACGGTTGCTAATCTGAGGGAGGGGAGGAGGGCGGATCCTCTGGAGGCGAGAGCTGGGAGGCTTGGGCTGGTGAATGGGAGGCGGGGTGGAGATGCGGTCGTGAGCAGGGGAGCCCGTCAGCTTCTGGACGACATCCCTGAAGTCGTTCTTGTTGATGTTGTAGACAGGGGGCTGGTGCTGCAGGTTCTGCTGCGGAGGAGGAGGAGGAGGAGGAGGGGGAGGGGGAGGGTGGTTGTGGAAGGATGGTTTCCTAATGATGGGTTTGGAGATCTTTTGGGAGAGCTTGTTGAGTTGCCTCAGGTACTGATCACCTCTGTTGTTGCTGCTGTTGCTGTTGCTGTTGCTACTATCATTACTAGACTCCGCAGAGGATTGACAGCTTTTATCCATCTCTCTCTCTCTCTGTATCTAGAGCAGAGCTATGCTGGAGGGTTTTTGACGTGTGTTGTGGTGGCCTTCCTCTTATTGCAGATATATGACTAGTAGGGACACACCCACTAACACCACGACTCTAATTCAATATTGTTATTTATTTTTTGCCTCTACTTCTAGGGCTTATTAAATATACATGTACTCACTTCTCACCGCTTCCAAGGTTCAATCTTAAATGCGTTACTGCTAAGGAGGAGCAAATGAAGCCTGATCAAACTTACAAAGGTTCTGTCTATTTGGTGCTTTCTGCCTTGAGTCACTTCTCTCACTTTTCTGCCTCCCTTTCGCTCCTTTTAATTCTTTTTTTTTCTATTTTCGAATGGCTTAAAAGAAGTGAACAGACACGAATCGTAAAACATGGCAAGCCATGACACCTCTCTTTGTTTCTCTAATTCTAGTACTTATCCTCTAATCCTCTATCAACTGTGCATTCGTCACTCGCATTAACAGACACGCCCTAGCACGTGTCCAGTCCTCAACTCACAAGGCTCTCTTTCAAAAAAAAAAAACTAATAATAATAATAAGAAGAAAGATATTTGCATTTAAAATTTGTTTCTATATATATATAATTTTTTTTCATTTTTGTTTTGTGTTAGTGAGAGTGGAGTGGAGGATTCACGTGGCGAGTTTTCAAACTGGGGTCCGTGGCTGGGCACGGCACGGCACGGCACAGAATATTTAAAGTCTATGCCAAAACATGAATGATGGCTCCACCCAAATATAGAAAAACCACACACACTGATTATGGCCCTCATAACCCAAACAATGGTTGGGAAAACAAAAGGAGAATCAATTGTTTTCCTATGCTCCAGATACTAATGTACAAAAGAATCATGTGTTCTTAATTTTACCTTACATATAAGATAATGTGATATATTAAAATTAAAGTATTACTATTTTCTTTTATGATTGAAAATACTATAAGATTTATTATTAAAAAATTGTGTTATATTCTTTTAAAATATTATTAATAAATGCAGTCAATATGCACTATTTTATGATGTTACTTACTTAACAGTAAGCTAAAATGATTCTGAAAAAACTTATAAATAATTTAAGAAATTTTGTTATACTCTCAAAAATTACTTTTGCTATTTAATCCAGAAAACATTAAATTAAAAGATTAAATGCAGTCAATATTTCATTTCTATTGATGGAAAATGCAGTCAATATTTTATTTCTTTTCATGAAAAACGCAGTTAACATTTTTATTTTAAAAATACACAAAACATTCCATATTTATTATTGAGTTACTGAGATGATTATTTAAAGGGTTTGGTTAATTAATGTTTTTATGACATTAATTAAGAAAGATAAAATAAATAAAAAATTAAGTTAATTATATAATTAATGTCATTAAAAATATACAACTTTTATATTTTTTTAATACAAAATTATTATATATAATTTTTTGACAAGTGTTCTAAAAACACTTTTTAACAAAATTTTTATTTAAATAAATTCTCAAGTACATTTAAATTTATTATAATTCAAAATTATGCTTAATTGTGTAAGGCCATATCCACCGCAGCCTCATTTGCCTTTGTTAGGCACCAAGCATATTTTTAATTATATAATTAATGAAATTAACTGCTTCCAAAACCTGCTACAGTACTCTACATCCTGTTTTGGTCAAAAGGCCGTTACTCTGCACTGTGCTAGTCAGTGATTCTATTGAACATTTTTCCAAACTTCCAAAGATCTTTTGACCCATCCGCAATCATAATTACTTCTAACCAGTGGAGGAGGAAAAATAAATAAAAATAAACAAACAAACTAATAAAGCTGGAAAAAAAAAAAAGGCATTTTCTCTCCGGACAAAGTCCCCAGTGCAGCTCTCTATTGTTTATGTTAGAACAAAAAATAAAAACGAAGAAAAATCGAGTGACGCAATTTCTTTTATTTTATTTGGCGATCAAATTAAAGAATATATATATGTGTGTGTGTGTGTTGTGGTGGGGGGGGGGGGATCTCGTTAGGCCATTTTAGTACTATTGCTACCACAGACAAACAATGCTGATATTTTTATAGATTATTATATCCAAGGCTGAAAAGTAATTAAAAGAAATAATAATAACAACAGCGCTATGATTAACGCTAGAGATAGTAATATACAAAGGTACTGGAGACAGCGGCATAAACGAATATTAAAAACAAACAAGGGAGATCCAACAAGGTTTTGGTCAACAAAGTTTTGTGAAAGCCATTCCATAGCCAGAAGACTTTTTATCCGTTAATGCCACTAACGCTATCAAAGCGATTTGCACAAAGAAAAGGCTAAAGTATGTGGGGGCATTCTTACAGAGACAAAGTTATTGTCAAGACTTAAAATTAAATTCATTTCAATTTTGATTCTAAATACTACTAGTAGTCACTTATGTTAGTTCTAAATATAAATAACTCACTAACAAGAATTAGAAGTAATATTAAGTAAGCTATAATCTCAAGAGAGAACCAAAGTTCAAATCTCGGAAAATAGTTGTTGGTTGAGCTTTATAGTTTTCTTTGGCAAACGGGTGAGCTTTTATCGTTGCAAAAGGTTTTTTTATAAAAAAAATTAGATATTATATTACTGACAATTAGATTTAAAGCTAAAACTTCATGCATATTATCAAAATCTTTCACCACTAGACAAATCTTAGTGGCTAAGTTGCAAGTGGGTTTGGGAGTATAGATTCTTTAAAACCAAAAAAATATATCAATCACATATGGGACACTTGTTTTGAATATAAAGGATAAACTTTCAATTTAATTATTGTTATTTTTTAACTCGAATAATTTCATTCATCTTAATTTTTTTCCGATCAATTTAGTTATTGCAAATTACAAAAATTAGATAAATCAGTTATTCTATGCATTTTCTATACTGAGACGACTGATTTAGAGTATGATGAAGGAACATGACACATTAAAGGTCCACCTCACTTCCTTCACGTTAAAAATAACGTTGTTTTACACAATTAATAATGCTTACCCTTTAAGCAAAATGACGTCATTTTGCATCTCAAGTTCGTGTGCATCCATGATGAAAAACAGACATTCATTGATGGATGCATGTTTGCAAAAGATGAAATGTAGTATTTGCGTATTTACATGATAAAGTACATAAATTTTCATTAAAATTGATCGATTTGAAAAATATCAGGGACTAAAGCGGTCAAAAAAATTTAAGAGAAATGAAGTTGACCAATTTAAAAAATAACAAGCATTAAATTAAAAAAAAATGAGAGATAAAATTGTTCAGCTTAAAAAATAATAATCACTAACTTAAGGGGTTTTTAAAATATAAGAATGATGATTTTTTTTCAATTTTAATTTTGTTAACATTTTGTACCCTATCAACATTTGGTTAAAGATATGCTGCGAATCCCAAGCTGTTGTTATTTCTGATGGCAAGCAAAGCAGAGATTGGAAATTTGGAATGCACCTATCCATTCCCTTCTTTTTACCTAGATTTATGATGTTGGTATATATGGTGGTTTTGTTTGGCACTTGCAGTTCAGGACTTTGCTTTACATGGCTGTGACCCACAACCTTAGAATAATGGATCACATTCACTAGGCAAATGATTAACAAACAGCAATTTGAAAAATATCATTAGTTAACTTTACCAGCCTTGTGTCATGGTGGTGCTTCTTACTTTAACACCCCCCCCTCTTGTGGAGCCTTTTGACTGATGAGGACAAAGAATGCAACTTACACTGTTTGGTTTCTCTGCGTATTAAAGGGGTAAGCGCGTTGGAATCTATAGTTTATGCCGGTGATTAGTCACAATAGCTTTTTTTCCTTTCTACCTTTTTATATATAGAGATTAATTTCTATGTATTTACACTATAACAATTTTATATTATTATTCAATTACACAGTAAAAGTGATTGAGTATTATTCTTACTATTTTAAAAAGTTTTATGTATCATGACATGTGCTGTTCATGCATTTAAATTAATCTTTTCTTCTATATCTATTATTGACAATTTTTTTCTGTGAACATAATGACGTTGACGTTGGGTTTGGATGTCGCTTTCTGTTGACTATGGAATTAGAGAAGTTCACGAGCCATTTTTGTGGCCTAATGGGCTCAAATTGGATTTGGATATGCATTCACTCAACAAGAGTATTAGAATATACATACATATATATATAATATTACAATTAATTCTGTGTAACGCTCATCTGCAAGAAACAATATAATCTTTTCATGGAACTGTGGAGGGGATTGTCTTTATACGGAGCATTTAAGAAATTAAGTACGCATATATATAATAATGAAGCAAAATAATAAGGTCGCTAATCTAGAATATCTACACACAGCGTCACGTTGATAGCGGCAGCTATTGAACGTGTCTTTTTCAGTTTTTTGCTTCTGCCAACAGGTTCAGGTATTGAATATATTATTTTGAAAAAGTAAAAAGTAATGAAAGGATGCATTACTTGTAAAATATAATTTTTAGTTTAGGGTGACGAATCAAATTAGAATTAGAATTAGAATCCATCACATTTGATAAGCCCTCATTCATAAACCATAAAGTGAAATCCAATAAGAATATGGTTCAAAGCAGGTTTTCCAAATGGTTGCAAACATAGCACGTGTCTGGACTCTGGAGGTTAATCAATCTTCGTAGTGCTATAATTATGTTTTGACAGGAATCTTGAATACATGGAATAAAGCACAAAGAATCTTGTGAATAAAAGCATACTAACATAGATAAGAGTTTTATCAGTATAAATTTATTTATTTTTTTGAAAAAAAACCTTATGTTCTAGCTTGAGCAAAATTAATCAGGGATTAATAGATTTTAAATACACGTAATTTAGAGAAAAATTATAAAGAAAAATTAATCCTAAATACTGTGAAGTGTGTTTTAGAAGTTGACATTAGAAATTACATTTTGCAATCTGTAGTTGAAATTAGAATTGAGTCATAGAATTTATAGGTTCGCCGGTCTTATTTAAATATTATTAAATTTTCTCCCAATAAAAACATTGTTATACTTGACCTAAAAAAGAAAAAGAAAACATTGTTATACACACACCATAAAAATAAAAACATTGTTACGAAGACTAATAGTATATTGATATTCAGCATATTAAATAAGAAATAAGCTGAAATTAATTAATTGAAAGGACCTAGAATTTCACGAATTTTTGGGAGTATTAATCAATTTTTTAAAAATTAAAAAAATAAATCTACCAAACCAAATTACCAATCTCCTTAATTCGGTGAGGGGTAAAAGTTAAATTCAGGTAGCAAAGATTGAAGTAGTATTTTAGTCGCTACACCTGATTATCTAATTATGAGTACACAATAAGTTGAGGTATTACGTTCATGAATTGTGTGATGTATGATGGCTGATCCGATTGCAGGTCTTACTGACTTTTTTTATAACCTACTAATCTTATCCACCATAATTATGCTTCGTCGATTAGTTTTGGCTTTTGCAATAAACTAATTCGCTATAGCCAAACCATATGCAGCAATAAACTTCTTCTTTTTTAATTGTTTCTGCCATATGAGTTCTATTTTTTATTTCCCCGATAGCAAAAGATTAATCATGATCTTATAAGTTATAATTGACTTAAGGAGGCATTTAGTACAAAATAATCTATCTAAACTATCGGTAATTTGATTTTTAATTATCTGACAATCTACATTGACTTATTTATTGCAACAAGATTGCTAGTTATTTAGATTATTCAAATAATCCACATTACTTTCAATGTTCAAAGTGATAAGGTAGATTACCTTCATAGGGTATCTATATGAATTACCATCTCTTAGGTAATCTTAAAATTTTTGTTTTGAGTTTGACCAATACCAACGCAACCACTCATCTTTCTCTACGATCATCTGCTATTATCTATGTTGCCACCGCCACAACCACCATTTGCCACCCATCGTTGTTACCAACGTTGCCATCACTGTCACCACCACCATTGCACCACCATGTAGTATTGCCGTCACTGCCACCACCAAACATTGTTGCCGCCACCACCACCACTGTCGCCACCAACTACTAACGCCATCATTGCCACCATCATTGTCACCGTTGTTGCCACCACAACCACCACCCACTAGTACCACCTACCCACCGCCAATGTCATTACAACCACCGTCAACCTACCACTCGTTGCCAATGCCATCACTACCACTACAGATGCTGCCTCTGCTTCTACCACTACCACCACAGTCGCAACATACTAAATAATAATAATAATAATATTAATAACTATTTATTTATTCTTATCTTTATTGTTATTGATTTTTATTTTATTATTATTTGGAGAATATTATAATAAAATGAGTATATTACCTAATAATCTTTTTTATACTAAATAAGATAATGTGAATTCTCAATTACATTATCTGAGTATACTAAATACAATAACATAACATTACCAATGATTTAAAATGTGATAATCTTGAGGAAATTTAGATTGCCTCAATACTTCATTTTGAGCGCAATAGGCTGCAGTGCTTCGAATAGATTGCTCATGTCATGTGGTAGTGGTTTTTCTACCTTTACTGTAGTAGCCCAGTCCAAATGACAGGTAACAACGAATAGTCCTAATGAAGAAAAACCCGGATTTGTGGATGAGGCCATGGGATACTAGTAAAAAACATTTATGTGACGGAAGTAGGCCTTGTGGACTTCTTCATTTTCATTGGGCTTACATGTTTAGAACGGCCTTCAAATAAGTTGCTGTCACTTTTTTTTCGGAAGAACAATTGTGAATCAAAACAGAAATGAAGAACAAAGATCAGGGCAAAATTGATGTATTTATATACATCAACAAATTAACATTAGTACAACAATCAAACTAAAACCAAATACAAGGAAAGAGAACTGGGGAAAAAACCTAAATATACGCAAACAACATTACACAAACAAGTGGAGTTCTTTTTGCAATTTGGGGCGGCGACCAACAATGAAATAGGAGGGCATGATTAAGCAAGTAATAGCTTTGTCGTGCGAGGACCCAGACGACGAGGTTGATGGCAGCGGTTTGCTGCACATGCGACACATAAGATCGAAGAGGCTCTTCGACTAGCACACCACACATCCATGGTGTTTGTTGTGCTTTGGTGGTGGTTTTTGACTTTCAACTTCATGTAGCCAACGTCCCCTCCATGGTGGCTATCGACAAACCTCCATCTCGTACATTAGAGAGAGAGAGAGAACAATCCAAGCGTTGTGGTGTGGGGGTGGGGGGAATCCTCATCACCTTCACCTCCATGTCACTCACTGGCAGAAGAGTGGTGGTGGTGTTGGCATCGACATCGGCGGTCCTACGGAAGATGAGAGGTGAGAGGCATAGAAGAAAGAGAAGGGAAAGCTAATAAATAGGATAAAATAGTGCTGTATTTCCTCTGTTTTTATATAGTTGTCAATTTTTTTTGTTTTAAGTGAGTATTAAAAAAATGAGATTAATTTCAATGCATTGATAGGACAAAAGATTTTACATGGTTAGTCAATTAACAGCTTTGTTACATGTATACTACAATTTGATACCCTAAACATAATACATACATTCATATTAATATATTGTGGGTCTCATAAAATAACCACTCACTCCTACTCTCACTCTCACCCATTCGTGCGTCACTATACGAAATGCTTAAAACCTTCACGCTTCTCTCTCTCTCTCTCTTACAAAAATAGGATTGCAAAAACCATTCATTTTTCTCTTTACTTTCACCACTCACATCTCTCGTCACTCTCATCCTTCGTTCACTCTTCACTCTTGTCACTCTCATCTCTCGCCGTTCTCTTCTGCAACTGATCGTGCTCTCTGCACAAGTTTTACCAAACGCAAATGAAGATCACACACCAAAATAAACACTGGTGAGTACTCGAAATGAGTTCACTATTTAGTTTGTGTACGATTGGCATTAGGGTTTGTTCGTCGATTTGCTTTCTTCGAGTTTTATTCGAGTGCATTTGGTTTAAAGAACGATTTCATAACGATCTTTGTTTTTCGAGAACGTTAGTAAGTCATTTGTGTACAGATATGTATAATGTTTGTGCAATATGGATACTAAAGTTTGTGCACTCTGTGTATGAGTTGCTTGCATTCTACGTTTGGACTATTCTGACTTCTTATCTCTAAAGTTTTTGCTTTGTAGTGTATTGTACTGTTGGAATTAGGGTTTGTTAGTCGATTTGCTATCCGTCTACCTTCGTTAGAGTTTTATTCGAGTGCATTTGGTTTAAATAACGATTTCATAATAATCTTTGTTTTTCGAAAACGTTAGTGAGTCATTTGTGTACCAATATGTATAATGTTTGTGCATTATGGATACTAAAGTTTGTGCACTCTGTGTATAAGTTGCTTGCGTTCCCACGTTTGGACTATTCTGACTTCTTATCTCTAAAGATTTTGCATTTGTAGTGTAATGTTTGTGCATCTTTCATGCAACGTTTGTGCACTCTTACTTGTATAGTTTGGGTTTAGGGTCACTTATTTTTTGTTAAAAGATTTTGAATTAAATTCGTGATGATTGTTCATTGCTGTAGAAATGGCCCCTCCACGATCACACAAAGGGAAAGCTGTTGCTAAAGATGCCGACAAAAATGCTTCACACAAGCCAGCACCAGTGCAATCTTTGGCATTAATAGACAGCACCTGCGATGACACAGAGAGCAGAAAGGTAATACACAACTAAACTTTAACTAACTAATCCATTTAAGTGTGTGTAACTGCCTTGACACCATATATTGTTTTAATTTATGCAGTGCGAAATTGAGACACATTTCTTGACCAAGCAATTGGCAAAAGTCTGCGCAACATTGACTCATGAACAACGGGAAGATGTTGTGTCAATGGGTTTTGGCCCATTGCTAGAAATAGAAGGTGGTCAAGTAGACCACCCTTTAATGCTAGCATTGACTGACTCTTATGACCTTAATGGTCATATTCTTAACACTCCATCCGGGGAGGGTGGATATTAATAAAGGTGGAGTAGGAGCATCAAAGTTGGGTCTTTTGATTGAAAATGCTGAAAAAATGTATTTGTTACATGATTAATGGTATTAATGTGCTAAAAATTTAACTCTTAAAATAACATTAAATAAAAAGTTATAACTTAGGTAGAATAACACAATAGTTGAAATAGATAAGAAGGTTTAGCAAGGAACCTTTTGCTACGTGGCAAAAGCAATGATAAATCACGTTATGTGACAAAGCTAAAGCTAGCAGAAGTTTAGTATTATTACATAGATTGCGTTTGAAATTGCTCATAAAAATTCTAAAAATCTCACTAAAAAAAATCAAGGACAAAAATAGAACTTTTGCCTATAATCAAATATCGATGGCCTTTGGTCCATCAACTATATCAAGATTTAAGAGCTGAATCACTCACTTAAGAGATGTCCTTGCAGAGGTGGGAGCAGCATGGAAGGTGGCTGACATAGAGGAAGGATCCACAGTGACTATTTTTGGGCTTGGAGCTGTAGGCCTTGATGTAAGTTTAGAGCCCATTCATAATATTACATGATTTGTTTTTACATATCGTGAAAGAGTAACTTTGAAAATCTAGGATAAACTGTTGCCTTAGTTTTTTTGGATTTTGATTTTGGTCAACTTTATTTCTCTTAATTTTTTTTGGACAATTTTGTTCAAAAAAGTTCAAATTTTGTTGATAGTTGGATTCAAACTCAATGCATACCTGAATTGTGTGATCAATAAATGACTCAAAAATTTAACTTTTGTCACTAAGATGATTTGAACTAAATACATCAAGTTAAGCAAACAAATGTCTTTATCACTAAGCGATCAACATTTTTATGTTATAATATTACAACTATTATATGTATAATTTTGGAATCCTCATTATATAATAGTATTGATTTTATAGCTAAATTGTGTTTATAATAAATGGCTTAAAAATCAAATTTTTATGGAAAAATGCGCAAATAAAAATTTTAGTAAGTTATTTTAAAAAATCATATATATTGGTTGCTAATCATATTATATATATATTAATTTAAAATCATATATATATAATTTATTTTGTTAGAAAAAAATCATATACATTATTTTATACTTTAAGAAAAAATTTATATATTTTTTCTAATTTCATAAAATTTTTCATTAACTATAATCTTTTTTTTTTCTACCTTTTTTTTAAAAATTCTTTGTCCATGGGCTCTGACTAAATAACCCAAGAAGGTAAGAGCTCTGTCCTCTTCACCAAAAATAAAACGAAAAGTATTCTACAATCCAAGGCTAAACTTGAAGCTTGAGCCCTGTTCTAGAACTCCAAATAAAAGAAAAAAAAAGCCTAAGCAAGTGTGGTTCAAGGATCGGGTTCTCTTCGGATAAATAAAAAATATTACTCTTTATTTTCACTATTAAGTATGTGCCTTTGGGAACATGTCCCAAAAAAAAAATAATAAGTAAAAGTTTTTTTTGGGAACACGGGGAAACAACATTTTTTTTTTCAAAAATAAGCTGTTTCAATAAAAACTAACGTATTTGGTAAAATAGTTAAATTTAAGTAACAGTTTTTTACTCAAAATTAAGTTGTTTTTCTTTGGTCAAATAAGCTGCTGCCACTTTTTTAACATTGTTTTGCAGAATGATTTAAAAAAAATATATATATATTTTTACCAAATTAACCTTCACTATCAAAGATTATATAATACAAATAATTATTTTATATTCTTTTAATAATTTCATCATACAAATTTTTTTTTAATACAATTCAACCAAAATAGATTAATTACTTTTCAACTAAAGTATCCAAACATAAATTGATTCTCACATAATTAATTATACAAAAAATAATTATTAAAATAAATTTAATTTTTCAATTTTCTCAAACACACACTAAAACTGTTTTATATACAAAAGCTAAAACTATATTTCAGACCTTCCAAATTTTTTTTTTCTTTCATGATTTGAAAAATATTTTCATTCATTTCTTTTACCAAATTGACCATAATTATTAAATATCATGTAAACAAATTATTTTATATAATATTTAATAATTTATTATATAAAAATAATTTAAATTAAAGTATTTAAATATAAATTAATTATCATATAATTAGTTATAAAAAATAATTAATAAAATAAATTTAATGATTCAACTTTTCCACGTTAGATTAATTTTTAGAAGTGATAGAACTAACGAATCAGGTTCTATCTACCAAAAGTTGGGAGAGTCGCGTGGAGAAAGTTGAGACGTGTTATGGCTAAGGTAAAGGCGCGTCAGTGTCCTTAGCGTGCTGCGTTTTACAGCCGCGGACGGAGTAAAGGTTAATTTGTTTTCAGATTTTTACCCCCTTTTGACCCAAAATACCCAGTGCAGTGGGTCCCCTTTTTCTGTTTGGACCCAACCCTAGCCGAGAGGGTATGTATTGCTCAACCATGCCGTGTCTTTGATCTAACATTTTCTTTTGGCATCCATTTCTTAAATTGCATGCTTGTAAGACAATACTGCTCCTGCTATATGAGGAGGAATATTCAAATTCACGGGCCTTAATTATTTCCTCCGCTGATGACATGTACTTGCAGCAATATTATGTGGAGGGCAAACAGCAGGTGCGAAACCTGAGGAGGCTGCTTCTGAGGTCAGCAATGATGCTGCAACAGAACAAGCAAGTAAAGTTGCCTCTCCTCTGTTGCTTCTGAAGTGAGCAATGATGCATTAAACTTTTAATTAATTTCTGGCAGCTCAGATCTTTAGTCATCTTCAACATGTTATCAATGTCTCCTGCCTGTCAACCCTTGTGGCTTGTCCACTTAAATTCTGTTTATTTTTTAAGATGTATAATTACCCTTATGTGATAAACTATGCTTCAGTTACCTGACCAAGCAATTCCATGCGATCCTCCTCTTCTTGAAATAATTATCACTTTTTTGGATCAATGTCTGAAATGATGTACCTCTTATCTAAAAAATGTCTTATATTTCATGGAACCAGTGTTCAGTGTTCACAATTCTGTGGTATCGTGTAAAGTTATATAAATATAATGCTTATATTGATCTCCTACCTGTGTGAAGACTGAGGAGTGAGGACTAACCTTGAGTTTAAGATTTTTACCTTGTTTAGAAAGTGGACAAAAAGTTAGTAACTTTAGAGTTCAACATCCTTACTATGCATAATATAGGCCTGATGAATATTTTTTATCCCCCGAACATTTGCTCTCAGATGAAATACTAGGATAGAATGTTGATAACTTGATATTGTGATGTGATTTTTTCCTCAAGGCGCGTATGTTAAATTCCATAGTCACTTCTCTCTTGTACCCTTATTTTGGCTGCTACTATCTTAAAATTGCATTCATGAACCAACAGCACATTCTTGTACATTTTGACTATGCACCACATTGACCGATGGAACGAGCAAAGGGAAAACGGAACATTCCCAGGACCGCTGTAGGCAGTGCATGGAAAGAATCGATGACCAATTCAGTTGCTCCTCTTACATCTCAAAATTGCTATTCAGCTCCACATATATAATTTATGCTGAGAGATGCACTCTCAAACCTTTGGGGGTTGTTCAGTGTTACTCAGTTGAGTTAATAAGAAATTTTGGCTGTGTATTTGAGCGGCTTGAGTTTGAATTCAGACGCTTTCGTTGCTTACAGGGTGGTTTCATGTCTTGTTGATTCTGTTGAAGCCTTACCTGATTTGCATTCTCTTCATTGAATTGTGTATCACTTTCACTGGTATGGTAAGATTATTTTCACCCCCTTGATAAAGTAGATACAAAACCCAGGAAACGCTATTAATCGTTTTACATTGCTTTGCCCTCAATAACCTTTTCAGTAGAAGAAACAATCTCATTGTTACTACTTTAAAAACCACAACTCTTAAAGAGTTATGATTATATCATTTTGTTCAAAACATAACATCAGATCGTGATCAATGGCTGAAAATGCTGATGAATCGACATCTACTGAAAAGGTGAAACGGTTTAATGATGGAAGCTGCTCCATTGAATGTGCATTAGTATTTGTCAAGGAATCTGAAGAAATATAAGCATGAGATTGCAGTTAGCAGTTAGCTCCACCCTGCACACCACCAGCACTTGAACTCAACAATACAATCCAGCCACCATTTATTTTTGGGAAGGGCTTAAGAGTATTATTTTTTTAGTCTAATTTATCCTCTTATTCATTTTATGTATACCTTGTCGGAATTTAAATTTATTGAATTACAAAATATTTTTACAACTAATTTTCTTTATTTTCTCTCATGCGATTTGTTGGATCTTAATTTTGAATGTGAAAAAAAAATGTCACAACGAAAATTCACCAAAAAGAACAAGCATAGTAGTCAAAGATAATAAAATTCAATTAAAGAGAAATGCCTCTTGAACATTAGTTAAAAATAAATAAATTAGTTGTTAAACATTTCAAACTCATTAATCATTCTCATTGAAATGCGAAATGTTTAGAGAGAATAACGTTTGACACGTATAGAAACTAATTAAGAGGAATAAAAATTTCATGAACTAGCGAGGAGATTCATTCAGCATTGACTCAATTATAGTGAAGTAGTCCGAAGAGTGCATGCAATGCAAAGTCTTTGTTTTTTCTAATTAAAATGAAAAAGAATTGAGGATAAAATTCAGTTGGAGCATCTGCCGCGGGGACTAGAACCGAGAGACAGAGAGATGGGTTTACATGGTTGTCTGAACGGGACAACCTCGCCAAGCCTCAAACTTGCTTCCATTCCCACTTTTCCTTCCTCGCGTTCCGCTTTCCCTTGTCACCGTGGCTTCTTCCAGAAGCCTCCATTGCCGCGCCTCATCAGGGCTCTCTCCGCCGACGACCGAGGTCATCGCCATTCCCTTCCCTCTTTCTTTCTCGCTTCTCAGACCTAGCTGATTAAAAGAAACCCTTTGTTGTTGTTGTTGTAGGTGCCAAACCTCAATGGAAGGCTGCCATAGACTTCAAGTGGATAAAGGATAACAAGGATGCTGTTGCTGCCAACATCAGGAACCGCAACTCTGATGCTGATTTAGAACTCGTGCTTGACCTTTACCACAAATTCTTCAATCTTCAGAAGGTTACGCCTTTCTTCAATCTCTTCCCCCATCGATTGAAATCTAATGACAAATTGATTTCTAATCGAAAATTCTTGTTTTTTGAGGAATGGTTGTTGTTTCTTAGTTTTTCTAGGCAAACTTACATAGAATAGAATAATCAATAATGAAAAGGAAAAAGAAGAGAAGATAAAAATAAGGGACTTTTTGTTCTCAACGGCTTAGCTAATTTGTTTACAGATAGCAGGAAGTTGAGAGGGTTCGCGGAGAAAGAAATGTGGTAGCTACCAAGATGAAAGGAAAATTGGAACAATCTGAGCGACAGAGACTAATTGAGGAAGGTGCATTTTGCACCCCGACTAGCTTTGCTCTGTTTTTTAGGTGAATTCCTTAAGACCATCACATTTTGCGTGCAGGAAAGAATTTGAAGGAAGGACTCACTGCTTTGGAAGAAGACCTGGTGAAGCTTAATGACAAGCTTCAACAGGAAGCACAACGTATACCAAACATGACTCATCCGGATGTTCCGATAGGGGGAGAGGATTGTTCCACTACAAGGAAGCTGGTATTTCGGTTACTACAATTCCATTTCTTTTTTTTTTCGCCTAAAGAAAAAGTGTTAGTTTGAAGTCTTCATAATTTCTTTCCCTCAAATGTTGATGTATCCTGCGACTTTTTAGGTAGGCAGCCTTCCTGAATTTAGCTTTCCTGTCAAGGATCATGTTGAACTAGGAAAGGAACTTGATTTTTTTGATTTTGACGCTGCTGCAGAGGTATGCTATGATTAATTTAAGGCATTAAAGCATTTTCGTTTTGAACTTGGCCATTATTTATGTCATTTTCAGTGTTGTAGGTTAGTAGCTGTGCAAAAGATGAAGATGAAATGTTGCATTGCCAACATGACTAGATGTTGGAATCTATTTACTTAGTATTCTCGTTAATACTTTCTAGGAAATGCTGGCATGCCTTGGAGGCATTATGTTATCTTATGTGAAAGTAGCCAGGGATGGTTTTTTTATATGATAGTATTCTTGATAATACTTTCTAGGAAATGCTGGCATGCCTTGGAGGCATTATGTTATCTTAAGTGAAAGTAGTCAGGGATGGTTTTTTTAATATGATTTTAGCTTGAAGAAGTCTTAATTTTCTAGCGTTAAATGCTTATGCCCTAGCACTGTTCTTGTATGTGATTATATGATCTTATTGGAAGACCTTATTTGAAGTGCTAACTTGATAGTAATTTATTCCTTATCTTTTATTTTAAACATTATGTTGAAGTTGGGGTCTCAAAAAGACGGACATGAATATTATTGGCTTTCAGCTTCAGTTCTGTCTCAGAAGCATCTAACATGCTACTTCACAGGTCAGTGGATCAAAGTTCTACTACCTGAAAAATGAAGCAGTTTTGTTAGAGATGGCCCTTGTAAATTGGACACTTTCAGAAGTGATGAAGAGAGGCTTTACTCCATTAACAACGCCTGAACTTGTACGGTCCTCTGTTGTTGAAAAATGTGGGTTCCAACCTCGTGGAAACAATACACAGGTTTGTGAGTGTGTATTTCACATTTGTCTCTTACTCACCAATTTCTATCAAACTAATATTGGGCCTCCATGATCATGGATAAGATATGCATCTGATGACAAATATGTTTTGGCAACCATATTGATTGAGTCAGATAGTTTATCTGCGGTCAAAGGAACGTGTGTCTTTTATCTTGTTTTATATCTTGCTAGGCATGAGACCTACAATTGGTTGCTCTTATAATGGTAATCACAGTAGGGTCTGACCTTGTTTGGTAACAAAGCATTGCAACAATCATTGAATTCTCTCCAACATTTTTTTTTCACGTTTCTATTTTTCTGGTCGAGGTTCATGGCTTCTTTTGATGTTTCATACCAACATTGTACAGGTTTATTCCATCGATGATAGTGACCAGTGCCTCATCGGCACTGCAGAGATTCCTGTTGGGGGCCTTCATATGGATTCTATACTTGCTGACACATTGTTACCCTTAAAATACGTAGCATTTTCTCATTGCTTCCGTACTGAGGCAGGTGCTGCTGGCGCTGCAACAAGGTATTATAAAGTTCATTTGATCCTTTGATGTTCCTAGCTATTGATTTGATCTGGAACACAAATCCTTAATGGCATTCAACCTTTTTGCATATCTGGAAATTTGAACTATCAAAATACTTCTGCATTTCTTTTTATTATGGTTGAATACTTGGCAATGCCAATGTTCATAAATGTTTGGTTCTTCTAAATTTTCTGATTATGCTTAATACTGGGCAGGGGTCTTTATCGAGTTCACCAGTTTAGCAAGGTTGAAATGTTTATTTTCTGCCGCGCTGAAGAGAGTGACAATTACCATGAAGAGCTTATTAAAATTGAAGAAGACATCTTCTCA
Organism: Nissolia schottii; assembly: GCA_003254905.1. Lineage (NCBI taxonomy): Eukaryota > Viridiplantae > Streptophyta > Magnoliopsida > Fabales > Fabaceae > Nissolia > Nissolia schottii. The sequence goes on from QANU01041685.1 coordinate 42,446, forward strand.
TCCTTAGGGTTACATTTTAAGTGAGAGTTACTACCTATTGCTAAGTACATCCTTTCTACGTAATTAACCATGATTCCATGACTGTATTTATTATAATTATGGGTTTTTGCTGCAGAACTTTGGATATGGCATCCCACGATTTAGGTGCACCTGCTTATCGTAAGTTTGATGTGGAGGCATGGATGCCTGGTTTAGATCGGTTTGGTGAGGTACTGCGAATACTCTTTCCCTTTCTATCCGAGAGACACATTTGCATACTCTTGATGCCCCTCTTGGGCTAAGATTATTGCTTTTTCAATGTTCATGCTGGTAGATCATCTAAATACAGCCGCAATGGCTGCTTGCACTAAGGGAAACTGCATTTTCTTTTGTCACCAGTTCTAATAATATATTGAAGCTAAAATCATGTGCCTTTTGTTATAATGTACTGAGCCTTCTTTTCTCCTCATGTATGATACTCTGACAGATCTCAAGCGCATCAAATTGCACAGACTATCAAAGCCGTCGGTTGGGAATCCGGTATCGCCCAGCAGAAGCATCAGAAACTAGTGCAAAAAAATCTAAAGCTCCACCACAGTTTGTTCACACATTAAATGCAACAGCTTGTGCAGTACCGCGGATGATTATATGTTTGCTTGAGAATTACCAGCAAGAAGATGGATCTGTCCTTATCCCTGAGCCCTTGAGGCCCTTCATGGGTGGTCGTACTGTTATCTCTAGAAAATCATGATATAATGAATCACAAGGTTTGCATCCATTTGAAGGATTTTGCTGTTGCGGCTGTAGAATGTGGTGATAGATGAGTTCAAGCAAGCTTATCAATGAAAGCGGCAAAAATTAAGTGGTTAGTTTTTACTGATGGTTATATATTGAACTCTAATTTAAAGATATCATATCGGTTTGTTTTCTTAAGATGTCAGATATATTTTTGTTAGTTTATAATGCAATTGTGCATATTAGAAAAAGTATCAATGACAAACATTAGTTCCAGTGCATTTACTCTTTTTTTTAAAAGTAAAGTTTATGATATCATATTTTGACTTGCAGATTTTCAACTTCTAAACAAATAAAAATGGACTCAATAACGAGTAGCCATAGCATTGAGTGCAGAAATTTCTCGCATGAATTAATGAAATCATTCATAGCGTAGTCTGTGATTGAGTTCCTAGCTACAAGTGTTCCCCCAACAAAAAGGAACCATAAGATTTCAAAGTTTTATATTGTCACGACTCTATCGAATTTCTTTCCGACCAAGCAATGAAGTTCAAGCAAAAAGTGGACGCAGCAGCAGTGTTGCACCACCAACCATTTGTAGGGTAAAGGAAGAACAATAAACATGACACGAGTAGCATAAAATATGCTTCATATTGTGGGCAAGGAATAAAAAGATGGGGCATTATTGTTGTGCATTAAGTAGAATTTCTCAAAAAGTAAAATGAATGAAAGAATCTACTTCTCTTTGAAAATTTACTTGTTCAATGAATGAATGAATGCTACCTGTATTCTTGCAGAAGACCCATCAATCTATCCCTACAACTACAACATCCTCAATTTTGTATACCACATCCCCCCATCTTCTGGTTATTTTTTTTCTTTATTATTATTATTATTTTCCCTTTTCCTCCTCTTTTGTTTATACACACACTGCCACCACTCCTAAAACGTTGGCTAAAGGACCATGCACATATCATCCTTTCCTACACAGTATCTGATCCTACCTAACAATGTGAGAGGCATTTACAGTTGGTGATTCTGTCTGACAGAGACAATCAGGTAAAGGGTTTGCATAAAATGCTTCTTCTGAGCGAAATCTGTCCAAACCCTTTGTTCCAGGAATGGGTCCTTTTCTCTTCCTGAAGCAGCCAAGCCTACCCAACACACAACAAACAAAATAAATAAATTAAATAAATAAAGGTTTTCCCTTTGTTCAGACATATCATAATAATTTAAAATTGAGAACAATGCTCTACACACCATCTCATGTACTGAAAAGTGAAGAGAGTTCCCCAGACATTAGACATCTCAAGCTAATAATATTCCCACCCATGAATCTTGCGATCAAGTTTTTATCTTGTCACAAGCTGAAGTCAAATAGATTCTGGAAGCTAGCTGGGATTAAATTCATTGAATGCAAATGAAAACAACCCTGGATGACTAAGAGCCTAAAGAGAGGAAATTTTCAAGGACTAACAGTAACAATAATGGCAATTTGAAATTATAAAATGATAGGAACTTCTCTCAAAGAGCCATGAACATAAATATATACATATCTAGCAGCTATAAAATTACATGACAAATACATTGGTGCTTCTTGAATCACATACCGTCTTTTGTGGAGATCAATAATTTTATTTGATAGATTTTTCCCCTCACTCATTGTTCCCTTTGCCAGTTTATCAAACAGACCAACAAGGGCTTTCCTGATTAAAAGAAGCAAGAATAACCATCAGAAGAGCATCGTAATGAATGAATTGGGAAGGGTTAATATTACAAATATTCAAGAGATTTTTAAAATTTGATCTGCTATAGAAAAGAGACAACCTTACGGTCCTTACCTGTCTGGAGATATTGTTCTTCCACGCCCAAGAAAGAGACGATGACCCTCAACAGCCCTGGCCATGTTTCCAGGGTAAGAATGCACAAATACATCACTTTCAACCGATACAATATAGTCAAGAGCAGCCATTTGGGATGCATGATTAGAAAAGGGTTCAAGCTCCTCAATGGATGCCAACTTTTCCTGAAATTAATCATAGGTAGGTTATTCAACATGATATTAGTGCTTTCTCAGATGACGGATATTACTCCTATGTTGTAGCCAAGAAATTGTTTTGTTTTTTTGCTAGTAGAACTTAATAATATACATTGTCTTCTTCTTTAACTGTTACCGTGTGTGAGTGACACATAGGGAGGGGAAGCAGAAAAAGCGCAACATTTAGTAATTAATGGGAGCTAAAGAAACACCAATTACAGTTCAGTTAGTTTCTGAAAGAACAGAAAAGCTTTGGTAATTTTGCCTAATAATCTAGCTGAACTCAATTGATCTTTAGCATTATATTCTGGGATGTAAGTTACTTTAGAACTTTTGTTTACTCATAAATTGGACTTCTTGCCTTAAACTCAGCATCTACCATTGATATCTGTCTTTCTTTCTTTCTTTTTGGTTAAAAGAAACCTTTGATAGAAATCATGGCAGCATCTAAATGATTTAATTGAAACGAGTTAGATCAAAGGAAAAATGTCTCTAAACAAATCTAAAGTGACTAGTTTACTAAGAATCTGGCTTAGCATGTAAAGCTCGCCATGCATTAAGTAATGTGGGCATCTTCTCTTCCTTGCTAGGATAGGTTTTCCATCACCAAACATCTAACTCTACGGACTCTAATCCATTTTTTTAATTTTAATGCATAGGTGAGAATGGTGATACTATGGATGTGACAAAATAAACCTTTCCTATCAAAACCTCATGTTATTACAACTCAATATGGAAATATATTAACAATTTACTAGTTAAGAATTTTAAGTCAATCTTGAAGAGACGGTAAACATACCAACACCTCATCAAGCTTCATTTGTCTAAAGAAAATTCAGTTCAAAAAATGCTTTAACAAACTTCAACACACAGCAACAAAGTATTTCATTCCTTACCTTGCTCATTAACAATGGATAGCGGGACTTGAGTTGAGTCATATGGGACTCACCCCCATATATCTCCCCCGCAGCAATATATATCGGAGTATTTGACGGGTATCCAAGAGCTGTAAGAAAAATTCCAACTTCCTTTGGAGTTAAGGGGCAAAACCCTTTTGACCTCTCTTCTATGGGATCAATATGCTTTCTTTTCCAGTATGTAGTGATCTCTCTACAAGTTTTGTACATGGTAATAATTTTCAAACATCAAAAATCACGAGAAGACAGGAGATACATAAAATCATTTTTAAAGAATCCATACCTGATGATCCTTAGCTCTTCAGCCTCTGCTCTAGATAAATCATGTGTGCAGCCGCTAAATGCAAGCATATCCTTCTCATAACGTAAATGTAATGCAATATAAGGACCAAATGACCTCATCTTCTCCACCAAATTCTACAAGGACACCAACAGTTTTTCAGGAAAGAATAAATAGATAAAAACCTGCATAAAGAAATGGACAGATTAGGAGATAAGCCAACAGGAGTTAGCATCTACTTATATACTTTTCCCAACTGTTCAATGTGAGGAGAGAAACGAAGAGCTTCGTAACAAGCACGGCAGCGAAGCTTCTGAATATCTGGAGGTAGTTTGTTGTTTGCCAGCCTAGAATCGGATTTGGAAGCTCGAATAACCTAAAGAGGTGGTCAATAATACGATGATTATACAATATGTTACTAGAAAATAAGGTAAATTAAATAAATGAATAAGAACATAGAACTGCATATACCAACAGATTTCAACCAGAAATTACATACTTCGTAATAATCCCACATGGCAGCAATCTCATTCTCGTAGTAATCCATACCAGACCAGCTTTTGAATCGCATCACCATTTTGGTTGCATTAACTAGCTTTTTGGGAAGCTTCTTAATGATTTTTACATCATTTGCTAGAGAATTAATGAACCACTCTTCATCAAAGATATCAGAGAACTTGCTGCAAATCAAACAAGAGACTATAAAATCTAATTAACAAAAGTCCAAAACGAGAGAGAATTATAACTGGCAGAAAAGACAAAAAAAAGAAGGAAAAAAAAACTGAAACAGAATTTAAAAAGTCACCTATTGTCCTGCCAAAATGAGTTTTTATCAAGGTCTGGAATTACAAGAGTGGCATTTATGATACGAGCTACAGCCACCATATCACATATCTGTAGTAAATGAAACAAGCTTTCAGCATCTAAAAATACAGCAAAAAACAACATTTAAAATTGACAAAATATAAATTTCGTCAACGATCAATCATTTCATTTGAGAGCAATCAAACAAGCAGGACAAAAACTCGCGGTAGAATTAAGTTGTGATTAAAACAAAAACATTTCATTTGAGAGCAAATTAAAGAGAGAGAAAGCAGACCCCGGTACGCATTTGGTTGAGGCCACCATTTGTATGAACTAAAAGGTAACCTCGCGACTTGGCAGGAGCTGGATAAACATTCAATACATGATCAGTTAGATTCTGAAATGACACAAATAGTGTAATACTTACAACCTTGCAACACAAGTTTAGGTTTGTTACTGGTGTGATTAGGAGTAGGCTCTGTACAGGGCTGAAACCCATGATTTGGTGGAGGCTTCCACAGCCTCTCATAATCCGAACCCCCTCTTGTGTCATTCACCTGTCAAAACTGGAGGAGTCAAAAGCACTCCAGGTTCGAAAATTGCTTTCAATAATTCATAATAATAACCACCAAGATGCACATAGCCGAGAAGGACCAAAACAGCACAATAAATTCTCCACAGGGTTGGCGGGAAACAGAATCAAAGGCATCACTGAATACAAACACAAGTTTGCAACTAGGATGGATTTCCAACACTAAGCAACTCGCTCAAATAAGCAAGTGGAATGATTTAGATTCCTCCCTTTGCTTTCCAATAATGCATTACAATGCATTATTCTCAGCATTAAAACAGAACAAATAAATAAAAAAAATCAGTTATATATATATAGGGGTAATGAGAAAAACCTTGGGAGCAGCATTACGTGGAGCCTTGGGTAAATGCGGGGGAGGGAGGTCTCGCGCCCATCTTTGAGGATCGTGAAACTGTAAAAATTATGAAATTGAGCCCCAAAAAAGAAAAAAAAGGAAAAAGGAAAACGATGGAGTCTTTCCATATTCGTATGTATGCGCAGTAATTAAATGGCAAAATCCTATTCAAGTCAAACAAAACACTGAAATTATTGAAGCCTTTCGGGAAAAAAATAACCGCAAAATAGGCGCATTCTTAGCGCACAAATAAAAAATATTATGAAAAACCGAATGAGTAAATAAAAAATAGTATCTGGCACACAACACAACAAATGCTGTTGGAGAAGATGACGGGAATTCCCAGAAAAATCTAAGGAGCCGCAGCTATTATTTTTTTCCTTTCTCTTTTGATTTTGGCATGCAAAGAAAGGAAGGAATGGAGAATAGAAAAAAGAAGGGGGGGGGGG
>QANU01041685.1:50551-135544 GCA_003254905.1 Nissolia schottii
GTTCGGCTAAGTTGCTAAATTAATTTTTGATAGATGGACAAAGAGCAATTGCCTGGTAGGAATTGAAGGAAATCAGGGTTACTGCTGATGTTCTAATGGTGTTTCGGGGGGATTTTAACCAAGTGTTGCTGCCTAAGGAAAGGAGAGATGGAACCGTGTTAACTGCGAGCATTAGAAATTTTTAAGATTAAGTTCAAGAGTTAGAATTACATGACATGCCAATTCTGGGATGCAAATTCACCTGGTATAAAGGTCAGTCATGTATTAGGCTTTATAGATTTCTTGTGGATGTTGAATGGTTAACAAGATTCCAGAATCTGCAGATCACGGGGTTGTGTCGATCCTTGTTTGGCCACAGCCCATTATTTTAAAACAAATAATAAATAAATAACTTTAAAAATAAAGACATGGTCTAAAATAGACCATGAAGAAAGTCACTCACTTTAAAATGGCTTATCGCTACGAAGCATGGGAGCTTTTGACACCCTACGTGGAAGCACTGCTTCCCATGAACGGAAAATGAGAGGGAGAAAAGATATAAAAATAACTGGAGCAAAAAGTCTCACAAAGTGAGACTTCTCAAGCTATTAGTAAGTTCAAACACTCACGAAAAGTTTCTATATATAGTGAGAGGAGGAGACCTCCTTCTATAACTACAACCAATGTGAGACTAATTCTCACGTCGTTGCACCGCTGCAGCGCGCCCAACACGCTTCTCGCGTGAGATAAAGCTCCTGTGAACAGTGTCTCGCGCAAGACACTACACGTTTCACGCGAGACATGTCCCCCCGCCCACCTTGTTTTCCTTCCTTTTCTAAGGGTCGTCACAACTTCTCTGTGTCTCTTTTGCCCCCTTGTCTCTGTGTGCCCTTAACCCTTCGTCGTCGTGCACTTATGGTCTTCCTTAACCTAGCACCATTCACGAAGCCAGCAGCCATTGTTGGCCTCCTTACCTCTCTCCAAGTTTGATTGCTTGGCGAGGTTAGTGCTAGATTTTTAAATTATCCCTCTAATGACGATTCTAATATGTTTTTGTCAACACCCCTCCCTATATTTTCTGTTGATAGCCCACTTAGGTTTTCACATGGCCTTAAGATTGTCTAAACTAAATTAATAATGAAGGTCTAATCGAAGGACAATGATGAAGATGATAATGACAATTCGAGACCAAAAAAAAAGGTCATGGCCTCTACTTTATTTTTATTTTGTTCTTTTCATAATCAAGCCAGCATTGAAGCCCCTGGGATGAAGATCTGCAATAACAAAAACATGTCAATGACGAATTTGAGGATTCTCCTTATAGTTTGACACCGGATAACGCACACACCATATACTTAGATATTTTCTCTTAGATTATTGTTAGACTTTAAATTTCCTTTAGGTTCAGTTATCAAGTAATTTAAAATTTTTATTTGTCTCATTTTAGCAAAATCATATCAATGTTTTTCAACGTATTTGGGATATATTGATTTTTCAATGTTAGTCCTTAAAATTTTCATGTATTTATTTTTCAGTTGATTAATAAATGCAATATCTTACCTTCGAAAGAAACATTATTAGTTTTCCCAAATCTCGAGCTAATTCTAAGGAATTATACATGAAATAAGATTCGAATAAAAAAAAAGATTAGAATTAAAAAAAAATACATCAAATTAGATTTATGGGATTTGAAAATCAAAATTGACCACGTCATTAAAAACGTTTAGTTGATGCTAGTCCTATGCAACACAAGCTTCCCCAAATCGAGTTTAAAAACCAAGTAACAAATATTACGGATTAAAAGGTCGATGATGCTAACCAAAATGAAACGGTGTCATGTTCTCCGCATTTTGGGCTTGGAACTAGAATCATTGCATCGGCAATTTAAGTGGAAACAAGAAAGGGGGTTAGCATTATGGTCCATAACTGGAATGAATGAATGAATGAATGAGAAGCTGCAAATGAGCAATCAGCACGTCTTGGAATTTGGAAGAACGCGAACGTAATGTAATGTAATGTAATGCGCACGATTAGAGGATGGGAGCATATATAACAGCGTAAGCAACCACTAATTAAGCAACCGCACGATAGTATCATTGTACCCGTGGAATGTTACCAACGTGTACGGTCTCTTGCATTTAAAAACTCCAAATGATCATCACCACGAATTGGAAATTGATGATGATAGAGTAGCAATTGTTATTGATCTTAGCCATATGTTTTAGTTTCATTTTTCTCAATACATCAAATCAAAGATTGCAAGTGCCTATCCACCGTCGAAAGGAGATAATCGGCCAATAACAAAAAAAAATACTGTAATCACACCTAATTAAATTTTAAATATTTTTTTACAATTTAAATGGGCGAACATGATCGGCTCGACACACTTGTCCTTACTTAACAACTTGTTATTGTGTAAAAAACTAAAAATTAATCGTGTAGTTTTTTAATATAGAAAGTTGTCGGGCTGACGAGCTTTTTCCTTTTATATATTGAAAAGTTTAAGTGGGAATCGCCCAACTAAATCCATTAGGTAAGGGCATGTCCCAAATGACTCTCAAAAATTACAGATCATCTATTAATAAAAGTGTTGATATAATAATAATGACATTACGGTTTCAATAAAAACATGTGTTTGATTCCTAATAAAAAAAAAGAGCACTATTTAGAAGGTTAAACTAAACTACAACCAAAATAATTAGTCTTTTATTTTTAATAATAAGGTTGAAGGATACTTGATAGGAAAAAATTAAAACCTACAATGTCAATTAACTTCGGTTTAGTATTTGTGAGCCTCACTAATACGTGGTACCTTTTTTATTTTTTTGGGTCCTTTACTGGGCTCCTTAAAAAAATAGGTGTAAAAATGGAAAACAAATTTAGAGTTTTTGTCATATATAAAGGCCCAAATGTATTGGAGAGGAAAACTTTTACAAATCGGGGCGGCTGAAATTCTCTATCCTCCCACTCATTGTGCCCCCATGACCCAACGCTTTTGGTTTTCTTTTTCTCTCTTTTCCTTTTCTTAATCTGCGCCGACCCAACTTTTTGACCATGCAATAGGAGAGAAATTACTTATTAGAAGGTACAGATTTTCTTGGTACACAATTAGAGTCCCCATGAACCTAAAATTGTAAAAAACTAGAAGGTAGAGCTAAAGGAAAAATAGATTAGTGGTGAAAATTTTAAGTAGTTTATATGAAGTCATAATTTTAAACTTAAAACAAATAATTCATTTTCTAACATAAATACATTTCCCCCCTCTATTTTCTTTGTTTATGTCACTATAATTATCATCATTAAGGAAAAGGAAAAGGGTTTCACTGATCATTTTATTCAGTAATATATATTTTAGTCCTAAGAATGGTAAGTATTTTAGTCCGTCGGGGACAAGCATGCAATTCATACGGTGTAAACATTTTTGGTCCAAAATCCATATATGATGTAGGATGCAGTAGTTTGCAGAGACCAAATATGACAAGAATCAGCTAAAAGTACAAAGAAACAGAAGGTGACAATATTTACCATCCGCAATATACGTTTAATCGTAGGTGGTAGGCCTTAGCAAAATCCAAGATGAATAATGCAACCACTCAACTAAAATGATTCCCTCAAATACTTTCTAAAACATTGCAATATTGCACGTATGTGGTTAACGATTTCCACCAACTACACATCCAACTCAAAGTCTCTCACAACACGTATAAAGTAATAGTAACATTTTCATTGCTCGAATTTGTTGATTAACATGGTTGTCTACCACTTTAATCAATCATATGTTAGTTGCATGTCATACATATATCAATAATATTTTTGTTTTCAAAAGTTTGTAAAAAAAAATAGTAAAAATAATAAAAATAATAAAATATCATTTTCTATTTCAAGATTTTGTAAAGAAAATAATGAATACAAAAAAATACAAGATTTTATTTTTTCGTTATTTTCACTAACCTAACAAAAAAACAAAGGAAAAAGAAATGGAAATAGAAAATAACTTATCATTGGTAATCAATCGCAAAAAAAGACAAGGGTAACCACGAGGTGTGGTGTGGTGGTAGCTCACTTTGTCCCTTATCAACGTGGTTGAGTGTTTGATCCTCACTCACCAAAATAGAGAAACATTTCATTGCTAGCATTCTACCACTTTGTGTAGGATTAATTACTGCGATGAGAGATTAGTCACTACTATTAACAATGGGTACCTTTAGTGCACAAAAAAAAAAAATAGAAAGACTAGGATTAAGTACAATTTTACATATAATTTGAGATGAAATACAATTTTGACAAACCTAAGATAATTTGTGCAATTTAGCTTGTCTATAGGGTACCTCCTTCTTCACTAAACCAAGGATATGCTTAATGTTACTTTTCAATTTTCAAGAGAATAAATGACAAAAAGGGATATATATATATATATATATATATATATATATATATATATATTTCTTGTACCAGAAATTGTGGTCTTTGAAACTGTCGTGAAGATTGGATCTAGGTCTTCTTTAATGCTTTCGTTTAATTATTTTCAGTATTTTAATATTCCCGTGGAGAAGACATTAAATTTCAAGTTTCAACCTTGTGTGGTGTCAATTCAGCAGTTTCTACTTTACAACGCATGCGAAGGAAATTGCGAGGAGGGAGGGAGGAATGCATGATGGGCCCACGAGTATTATGTATACGATTATGACTAATCTCTTCACGTGTAAAGACCAAGAAAAGAAATTAAGGACAATTAAAACAAGAAAATAGTAGAAAATTCAAAGTTTCAGACCCTAACAAACGTGAATTCTACCCTCCATCGAAATTTGTATCCTCGAGAAAATTTCATCAAAGTTGCAGAGTAGATTAGAAAATTATATGAGTCATGCACCATCATGGAAAAAGTTATTTTAGTAATAATATTTCGACAATCAACAAGGAGACACTGAATGTTCATGTGAATGACTGGAAATTTCACACAAGTGAGTGGAATATTATCATATTCTTATAAAAGTATATGGTATAAAAATAGAATAAAATTTTTAAGTGTGTAAATAACATTGCTCATTAAGTAATTAAATAATAGTATTATCACTTACTATTATAATTTCTACTCTTATTCGTGAATTTTTATTGATTTACAGATGTATTTTAAGTGCAGATGAACACCAAAAACTAATGTTCAATGACGAGACTCTAAGCTACGTTGTGCAGTGATTTAGATGCATTGTGTTACATTTTTTTATATAAAATTTTAATTTAAATCTTAAAATTTTTATGATTTTATAAATTTGAAAAGGTCAATCAATTTCACTATTGTTACTTGAATTAAATAATTTTACAAATTAAATTATTATATTATGTTTTATGTTTTTATTTTATTTTTTTTAATTTTACATAAGATTTTAATTTTGACAACTTTAATTACATCCAATAATAAAGTGAAATTTAAATAAAAGTGTAGATCTTATGGTAACTAATGCAAAACTATCACTTTATCGTGATGGAGCACATTTCACCTAAATAATGGAGGATCATGCAATAATATTTGCTTAGTTACCGCCAACTACATACAGCCAAGTCATGCCACTAATGCCCAACCTAGCTGTTAATTAGCATGTCAACCGAATTGAATAATATTCTCTCACCTCTCTCATTTACGCCTATAAGCATAACATCCACACAAACATAGAAGAATCAAATCTAAATGGAATAATCCCTGACGTATACTGATCCGTAGAGCAATTTAATATATTTCATATCAAAAATGCTTTTTGCACACTCAAATTGCATACATCCGTACATACACCCTCCAATTATACGGAATTAATGATTATTATACGTATATCATATTGTTTCTAAAATTATAAACAATGCGCCTCCAATCCCAAACTCATTTCCGTCATCGTTTTTTCTTATTGTCATCCTCCTTATCCTCTCATCATCGTCTTTCTCTCATCCTCATCATCCTCCTCATCTTCATTCTCCTATCATGTGAAAGCTGATTAAAATGGAATTAAGATAATAAAAGATTGATTTTCTTTTAAAATGGATGAGATCTACTTTTAACAATGGTAATTTACTTGTTATAGATACTTAAGTGAACGATTACTTGTGAAATGTCATACCTGTGAACATAAGTGTGTGATGTTTGTGCATTATACCACATAAAGTTTGTGCGCAGAGCTTATAAAGTTTGTGGATCAAAGAGTCTAATAAATTCTAGAATGTATATATAGTCCATATAAAGGTTTGTGAACATAAGTGAGTAATGTTTGTGCATTCTACTAGATAAAGTTTGTGCACCAATGCTTATAAAATTTGTGCATCAAAGAGTCTAATGAATTCTGAAATGTATGGTCCATATAAAAGTTTGTGGACATAAGCTAGTAATGTTTGTGTATTCTACTACATAAAGTTTGTGCATAGATGCTTATAAAATTTGTGCATCAAAGAGTTTAATGAATTTTAGAATGTACGGTTCATGTAAAGATTTGTGAATATAAGTGAGTAATATTTGTGCATTCTACTACATATACATAAAGTTTGTGCACAAATGCTTATAAAGTTGTGTATCCAAGAGTCTAATGAAATTATGGAATGTACGGTCCATGTAAAGGTTTGCGTGCATAAACAATTAATGTTTGTCCATTTTACCACATAAAGTTTGTGCACAGATGCTTATAAAGTTTTCATAGTGAGCCCAGACGTATTTAATACGAGGTGTATGTACGAGTGGATGCAAATTGGGTGTACATGTGACACTAGTTATTTCATATTACTCTCTACGTACTTCTGCTTGTACAAATCAGTATGCTTTTTCCCTCTCAAAATCCAAAATGTTTGTATCAAATGAACTCGAATTATATACAGAGTAACACATGCTTACAATGAGGTAACACAAGATCTGATCTATTTTCCCTTTTTCCTTTGTAGAAAAATTAAAAGAAATTGGAGAGAGAGACAAACTACAAATTAATTAATCCACCCAACGAATTAAGGGTCGAAAAGAAAAATGAAGGAAAGAATCACAAATAATCTATACTGAATTGATAGAGATGATGATAATAAATATAACATACGACTATAAGTTAAGTAGCTGAGGTAATTCTCTGAAAGACCTAGAACCAACCATGTTAACGTCCTTCTCCTCCATTAATCTCTTGCTTCTGTTAGGACGAATCAACTTGGACCAGAAGCCTCGTTTGTTCTTGGTGGCAACACCTTCACCAGCGTGATCTCTTCTGGAAACAAGAGCCATTGATCTGCTCTTGAGGAGTCCATGGTTGGCACTACCCAACAGGAACATGGAAAGCGAAGAGCTTCTTTTCCCCTCGGCGGTAGGAGAAGCACAAGAAGAAGCGGAAGAGGAGGAGGAGGAGGAATAAGAAGACAAAGAAGAGGTGGAAGAAGAACCGTTCATGTCGGAGGTAGTCTTGCTGCTTGAACAAGAAGCCGAGGATAACACAACTTGAGACAGCTTGTCCCTCAAGCAAAGAGAACATACGCCGGGCGACTGCCGGTGTTTCGGGTGCTTCTTGCACTGCCCGTCCGCCTTCACGAACCACCCGACAACAACAATATTGTCCTTCTCCTTCGAAGCTCTAATTCGTAGGTTACCCATTTTTCTTTTTCTTTTTCTTTTTTTTTATATGTAGCTAGGTTAATTTAATTTTCCTTCGTCGATTGGAAATGTGAACAATTTGTGGGTTCATATATAGGGATCGAGGGAGGGCCATGATATGACTGAAGAGGGTGTGTTTCACTTTCCGTGATAGTTCGTGGGAGCTTCCTTAATTTCGGTTCTTTTTGACGGTTTTATTCGTACAAGTTGAAAATAATGACTTGGAATTCTTTTGTTTGTAGCCTTCGGGTTGGGGTTGAAATGGATGGAGGCATGTGTGGTGACTTTTTTTTTTGGGGCGGCGTGGAAAATGAAAAAATTTTGGGGGAAAAGGTCGGCGTGGACAAAATCAAAATCACAGCAACCGTCTTGGTAAACGCTTGGTCGTTTCGTATTTGGTATTGAGATTTGAGTATTGACTTCTTCTTTCTTTCTTTTTTTTTTTATATTTAAAATTGTACGAGATATTATTCTCATATTTTCAAGAATAGGACATTAAAAGATATTCTTGTATGTTTTTCAAAGATTGAACTTATGTCTTTATTCTTATGAGTAAGTTTGTCAAAATTGAAATTTTACGTAAAATTAAAAAAATAAAATAAAAACGTAAATTATGAAATTGTAATATAATTTAAATTGTATGATCGCTCAATACAACCGATTGACTACCTCTCATAATTTTTAAGATCTTAAAATTTTAATATTTAAATTGATATCTTGCTAACATTGTTTACTAGGGAACATCTTATTTATGACTTGTCCAACATCTTGTTGATTTGTTAAGCATTTGTTGCAGGCACATTAGACGAGATTTGAGATGCTGCTTGTAACTTTGACCTTGAGTGATTTTAAGAGCTTGAAGGCAGTGAACACATCGATGATTAGTAGCCTTGGACGACGGTGGTGATACATGTAAAAGACACTATCATGTCCAAGTTAATTTGTAAGTAAAAATGAGATAAAGTAGTAGTTAGATAATGTACTCAAGCATGAATGCGATCCACATATACTTGTGTATGTTGATTATAATTCTGAAAGTTGAAGAGATATTCATAACCGTTTATGAGGACTTTATGGGGTCATTATGGGTTGTACGCATAATAATGCCTATAAAATTTCTTAGATATTATAACTGTTATGCTGATATTATTTATTACCTCAATGACTCTTGAGTGATTTATGATATGTTAATCCTAGATAAGTGTAAACTATCTCAAAACTGTGATGAACATCTCGCACCAGACTTGGGCAGTAACACCTTTGAAGAAAGAAAATTAGTGATTTGGGTTTTTCTTTTTTAATTTAGTGCTTTATAATTCCATTTTTTTTTTCAAAATTATATTCTGATTAATCTGGTTGGTAGGGGCCCCAGGTGGGACATTAGTCCTACCTGGCATGAGTTGTTAGCTGATTTCTTTCAGTACAACCAATGGTACGTTGCCATGCTTTGAGACAGTGAGGTTTTTCAATTCTTGATTTCTGACAAATGTACTTTTGTCAACCAATAAGATTCTTTCCTTCCTAATATTTTTGGTCGCTCTGCCAATAGGAGTAGTTTCAACTTTCAAGTGACTGTTCACACTTAAACAACGGGAAAAAACCCAAACTTAATTCCTCTTGAATATCCCTCCTTTTTTTTAAGACAGTTTCGTTTTCCTTAATTTAAAAAATTGGACTTATTAGTTTTTCGTTTGTTTCATTAATAGTAATTAATGATGTGATGCATTAATCGTCACATCAACTCTTTTTATGTATGCATCTTTTTGCACATGAATTTTTAACTTAGTCTCTCAATTTCGATTTCGGTTAACTTAGTTTCCCAACAAATTTTAAGTAAGTTGACAATTTGTTATGTTATAATATTACAATCATTATATATTAAAATGTGTACTGGTGAAAAACTTAAAAAAAACCAACTTTAAAAAAAAAGCCACATAAAAATTTTATAGGCTTAGTTATAGAGACATTTAGTTATATACTTTATTAGATTTATGTTAAGCATATTAAAATTTATATTTATGTCATTTTTTTATAAAGAAACTTGCTTGCTAGTAGTAAAAGTTGGATTTTGAGTCATTTATTAGTAATATCGTTTATGTATAAAATCTATTCAACATCATATAACAATAACATTAGTAGCCTAGGGTTAAGTTGTTAGTCTCACACATGGAATGATGTTTATATGGAAATGGTGACGTGACGGTTAACAGAGCAAAGTGACATGTTAACCGCCATGTCTATAGCCACCATTAGTCAAGTCGACGGAAAGACTAACGTAACTGATTTTTTAAATTGAGTAGGATGAAATTGGCTGAATTTTTTTTTTCAAGAGGGACTAAGTTGACCAAAATCAAAATTAAGAGAAACTAAGTTGGGGATTCATGTGTCTTGCTTGCCTACGTGGAAGCGGGGTGACGTGGTTGTTAACGTGTCACATCGTTCCGTTAACCACCACGTCATCAACCGCTGACAAATGGAAGGACTAACAAGTTCAATTTTTTGAATTGAGATGGACGAAATTGTCAACAAAAAATTGAGAAGGACGAAGTTGATCAAAATCAAAATTCAAAGGGACTAAATTGAGGTTTTCTTCCCTAACAACTTGGCCTAAGCCAAAATAATCTAAATAGGACCATGTTACGAAACCTTTAATTAAGGTGATTTTGGGAGAGTGACCTCTTATACCTTTTATGTGATTGTCATGTGTTTAAGTTTTACACTAGCAAAAAATTATAATCAAAATAATTTTTTATAATCATGTCAATTTTTCTTATTTTGAATGGACAATTATTCTATCTATTCCGTCTTAAAAGATTGTTACACACGAATTAAAGAACTATTAAAATTGCACAAAACACAATATATATAAATGTGTGTGTATTTGACAAAATTGTCTTTTTAATTTTTCTCAATTTTTTTTCTCTTTATTAAATTCTTTTTATTTCTTTGAATGTATTAAAAAGAGTATTTGACAAAATTGTCTTTTTAATTTTTCTTAAAAAATTTTTCTTTATTAAATTGTTTTTATTCTATGAATACATTAAAGAGAGTAATGCTTAAAAAAATAAGGGTTAATTAAGTTTTTAGTCCCTGTAATATGAAAAAGTTTGGTTTTAGTCCCTCATGACAAGTTTTAGTCCCTGTAAAATGTGAAAATTTGATTTTGGTCCCTGTGGACGGTTGGTGACGGACGGTGATGTAGAAATGGTCCCTGATAACGGGTTAACTGACACGTCATCACCGTCCATCACCAATCGTCCACCGGGACCAAAAATAAATTTTCACATTTTATAGGGACTAAAACTTGTCATGAGGGACTAAAACAAACTTTTTCATATTACAGGGACTAAAAACTTAATTAACCCAAAAAATAAAGATAAAATGGAAAACAAATAATTAATGCTACATTAAAATTTTAAAACAAAAGATATTTGTAAACAGATTATTTTTGTTAAAAAGATTGTTATCAGTCAACAAATGGAGGGAGTAACTCTGTTTTGTATAAGCAGAGTTCTGCAAATGAATATGCATCTCTTAGTCATTCCTTTTATCTTCATTTTCTTTCCGATAACTTGTAACTTCTGTGTCAAAGTATCAATTTTTTACAAGGATCTCAAGTGCATATAATAATTCACACATAAAAACTAGTACCTCTTTAAAATTCTAATGTACAAAAGTAATATTTTTACTTAAATAAGAGCAATTACCTTCATTTGGTACCTTTTAACAACAATATATGTAGACTGATGACTTGTTTAGTATTCTTTGGAATTTGAATTGGACGAAGGGGAAAGGAGAAAAAATAGGGGAATATGGAAAGTACTATGGGAATTTACACCAAAAAATAAAATGAAATACATGTGAAAGAAGATAGTAAATATTAGAAAATTCTTTAAAGTGATTTTCTTATCAAAATAATAATAAAAAAGGTTTATATTAGCCTTTAATTAATCAGACTCATAATCATAATTCACTAAATAATTTAAAATTGAAAATGTTGTGGTAATGATTTAAAACTGAGTACACTCTTATTATTTTAGTTTAGAAATTTTAAAGTTCTATAAAACAATCAATTGCCATTTGTCTGCACGCTAAACTAAACAACATTCCATACTTATAAATATTTAGTTTATTTCTTGTTTTATATTAAAAAAAAACAAAAAAAAAAAACTAATTTCGTATATCCAACGATGAAAAAGCCTTGGAGCTTATACTAAAACTCTTTCCAATATTATTATATACCAACTATCTTAGCCGCGGCCAGGATCTAAGGAAAGAAAAAGAAAACTCCAAAGTTTGGTGGAGAGACAACTGTTTATGGACTACAAATCTGGGACAGTGTCATTAAGAGCACGCGGAAAAGCCATTCACACACATCCATGCTGAGCTAACACCTTATGTAAATGTCTTCTTGATCAAAAAATAATAATAAAAAAAAAATAATTTAAAAGAAGAAGAAGAGCTTATGTCTTGCAACAC
Organism: Nissolia schottii; assembly: GCA_003254905.1. Classification (NCBI taxonomy): domain Eukaryota; kingdom Viridiplantae; phylum Streptophyta; class Magnoliopsida; order Fabales; family Fabaceae; genus Nissolia; species Nissolia schottii. The sequence continues at coordinate 62,613 of QANU01041685.1, forward strand.
CTTTGTTGACACTGCCGCGAATTAGGCACCAAGCAAGTGTGCTTCTCCTTCTTTTTGCTTTGGCCATTACATTATTTTTATTCTTCTTCCTTATCTTTTTGCCGGGCTAGAGCAAAGTTTCCTTGATGTTAAATTAACTTTTGGTGGAAATGGGGAAATAGGTTCTTCTAAACTAGAAGTGCAAAGTAACATGTTTCTCCCTATGTTCTATTTTAGCTATCCTTTTTTATTTTTTTAAGATTTTAAAATATTTATTTATTTATAATATTTAGGTGTAATTTTATTTTTTCATTTATCCCCCTAATTGTCATGAAGCATTTATTAATATAGTGAATATAAAAAAAATAATTATTATATTAGAAATAAAAAAAATTATAAAGGAATAATTTTTTCAATTCACACATTTTATACATTTACTAAGATGTTTTTTTTTTCTTACCTTAGCATGTATAGTGTGTGTATTTGACAGTTAAAACAGGGCAGATAGAGTATGATTATTATTATTATTGTGATTTTTTTTTCTTTTTGATATCTTTTCAAACGTTTTTCATATAAATAGAGACAGGTATTCCTTTCTTCGTCAGCAAATGTGGCCTTCACCCTCTAAAATAAGGAAAAGAAAAGAAAGAGCCAATCACAACTAAAAAAGAAAAGGAGGCCTACGAAATTGGAAAACTTTTCACTCCATCACCAAATTCCAAGTAATGACGATAGATGTGCTTTACAATTAAACAAAAATAAACACGTTTGATTTTTATTGATTTCAACACAACTTCTCAGCCAAAAACTCTCCCGGCATCATTTTGATCACATATATTTTTCTGAAGACAAAATAAGTAATCCAAACATGCACTAACTAAGCTGTATATAAATGGTATCTATAACGGATTCAATCATACAAACCAAATAGTATATAATATTTGGCTCACAAAGGTAGGCGCCTAGGCGGCAACCCTTAATAAAAGCATGATTTTATTAATGATTTCATAACATAAAATTACTCAGGATGGTACAATTCTAAAATGTGACCAGCAAAAAATAAGGGATAGTCTCCTCCAACTCTTCTCCAGGGAAAAATGTCTCAGTTACAAAGGCGTCTTACACTACTCTATTCCATTCAGTTATTTAGTGGTTTCAGAAGCCTCAGAAGTCTTGAGGTCTCTGGGACACTGAGAAACATATGGTTTGAGCTGCATAAAAGAAGGAATGATTCGAATCAGCACAGACAGTGCATAAGATAAACTATATACATGATAGAGTTAGAAATTCTTGACTCCTAATCATTCATAAAAGGATATTTCCAATTTTAAGCTTATGGTCATTTGATTTCTATATAGATGAACCCATCCTTTTTGCCCCCTTTTGAAAACCGAGTGTTGGGGTGGCGAGGCCTCGGAACAATGACTACATTTTCAAATCACCATAGCAGACATTTTAAGCTACCATGCCCATGGAAGTAAATAACAGTATTAGTACGATAAAAAAGACAACAGAGCACAGTCAAACAGAGTAACCACGTCACAAGAAGCAAACGCCATTGTGGACCCGAAACATAGAAGCTGAAGAAACATAAATAACCATAACTGAGCTAAACCATGCTAATATAGTTCAAAAGAGAGGAGAATTAAAGAGAAAATAGAGGAACAATGTCAAATTATCTTTAAGGGAGCCGTAAGCACAAATTCTTTTGCGGAAACATATGTCAGCATTGTAATCACATTGAAAAAGAACGGTTTAATACAATACAAGACAGCAATGAGACTAAATCAGTCTAAGATGCAAACCTTAAAATCAGTCAAATCAGGGACTACATAGTTTGGCAATTTTTCTTGCACCACAACATATCCACCTGCAGCAAAGTGAACATTTACATTCAATTTGACAGGATGAGAACAAAACTTAAAATTAAGTTCCTTATATCCTTGCCACCCTGTTCTCAAGTCAAGCAAGGTCATGTGGATCTCCATTTAGAGATGAGTACATGCACTAAACTTTCAAGTTATTCATCTTGAGAAATTGTCCACATGTCCTTGCTTCATTAAAGAACTGCATGACAATGCATTGGGAACTTGATGCAAAGTCTTGTCCTATTGATAGTATGTACCTTAGAAAAATATTTTAAAACAATGTCATTATGTCAATAACTAAAATACAATCTATAGATTCAAAAGAAGACCAAATTAGAAAAAGCAAGACCAAATTATACAAATGCAACTTCAGTAATGAATCCAGAGTTAAGCTACACTAAAAAGCTGCAGACTATAGCATGAGCGAAGTAAACTACTTCTATCAGTGAAACCAACGAAATGGTAAGGACTAAAGACTACATTTGTTCAAAAGTAAGTCAGTGTTATAAAATAAGTGGAAGAGAGTGGATATGTTAACACAACATGTGGTTCAGCTTATAGCGTACATCGACAAGTCAGAATGACTTCTATGATTGATATATAAATATGGGAGAATACAAAAGAAGTTTCTGCACTTCACTCAATTCTAAGCCCCAAATACACCCAGACTATTCTAGTATTTCCTCACAGGTGTATGCACTCAACTCTTTCACTTCAAATTGACAGAGAGAAGAAACAGAAACCAAACTTCTCTATGAGAGATGGAGTTGTGTTTGAGATACCACAAATGACAATGATTTTACAAATGAAGGAGTCTTGTATTTATAGGCCAAAACATTCTCCCATAACCATCCACTAACCAATGGAGAAGAGATGTTAATTATTAGGCTCCCATTTTATAGGAGTCTACAATTACGGACTTCTTTTCAAGCCATTAAACAACATAGCTCCATTCGGGTGTTGCATGCCATGGTTGCACTGTTTGACTTAGTGCTTGAGCAACTTGATGTCAAGAAAGCTTTTCTACATGGAATGCTTGAGGAACAAATATATATGAAGCAACCAGAGAGTTTTGTAGCTCAAGGAAAGAAAGATCGTGCTTGTTTTTTTGAAGTTGTTATATGGCTTGAAGTAGTCCCCACGATAGTGGTATAAAAGATTTGACTCTTTTATGTTGAGTCATGTCTACTCTAGAAGTGCGTATGATAGTTGTGTACATACAAGAAGCTATTAGATGCTTCGTTTGTCTATTTATTATTTTATGTAGATGATATGCACATTTCTGCTAACAGTATATCTGATATCAACAAACTGAAGACTCGGCGTAGCGGTGAATTTGAAATGAAAGATTTGGGGCAGCTAGACAAATTTTGGGCATAGAAACTCACAAAGATCAAAGTGCTAGAAAATTATATTTGTCTCAGAAGAAATATATTGAGAAAGTATTGGAGTGATTTGCGATGTAAAATGCAAAACCTGTGAGTACTCTATTGGCAGCTCATTTCAGACTCTCAACTACAATGTCACCTTAGACCATTGAAGAAACGGAACAAATAGTGAAATGTTCCTTATGCTAAGCGCAATTGGAAGGATCATGTATGCTATGGTTTGCATTCGTCCTAACATTTCACATGCAGTTAGTGTCGTTTGCAAGTATATGGGAAATCCTGGCAAAATGCATTGGCAAGTTGTAAAATGGATACTTCGATATCTTTGAGATACTACAAATGTTGGCTTGGTGTATCATGTATGATAGGAATCATAATGCTGGTGACAATATTGTAGGTTATGTTGATTTTGACTATTTCAGAGATATAGATAAAAGAAGGTCTCTACCAGGGTCTGTCTTCAGGCTTTTAGGTAGTGAAATTAGTTGGAAAATAACTTTACAATCCACTATTGCATTATCTACGACATAAGTTGAATGCATGGCAGCAACTGAAGCAATAAAGGAAGTCATCTGGCTTAGTAGTTTGGTAGGCAGTTTGGATTTGAAACAAGACATCACAATTGTATACTATGACAATCAAAGTGTCATACATTTGACTAAATGTCAAATGTATCATGAAAGGACTAAGCATATTGATGTCAGGTATTATTTTCTAAGGGAGACTAGTTCGCAAGGTGCCATTACAGTGACAAAGATTGGTACCTCTGATAATCCAGCTGTCATGCTTAGATGCAATTAGTGTTTGCTGTTTAATGGCTTGAAAAGTCCTTTGAAATTGTAGATTCCTATAAAATGGGAGGCTAAGAATCAGCATCTCTCCTCCATTGGTTAGTGGATGGTCACGGGAGAATGTTTTGGCCTATAAATACAAGGCTCCTTCATTTGTGAAATCATCGCCATTGGTAGCATCTCAAACATAACTCCATCTCTCATAGAGAAGTTTGGATTTTGTTTCTTCTCTTTGTCAATTTTAAGTGAAAGAGTTGAGTGCATACATCTGTAAGGAAATACTAGAATAGTTTGGGTGTATTTAGGGTTTGGGATTTAGTGAAGTGTAGAAACCTCTTCTGTATTCTCCAATATTTATACCAATTATAGAAGTTGTCCTGACTTGTGGACGTACGTTATAAGCTGAACCACATTTTGTGTTAACATATCCACTCTCTTCCACTTATTTTATAACAGTCAGCATTTATTCATTACAAGCAGACACCATCAATCAAAGCCACAGAAAAGCGAAACTGTAATAAAATTATAAATAAAAAAAACAAACACAAATTTCACTGTAAAAGCAAACATTAAACGCATTATAAAACAGCAGAATAGCACAACCTCGCATTCATTTAACAACAATTTAAGAAGCTCCAGATTGAAGAAACAAACCCTTGCGAGTGTGGAAACCAGTAGGCTTGCAGTTCTTGCCCTTGTAATAGCCTCGGGGAGCACGTTTTGATGACAGAATGTCCAGTGAAGAGGTCCTCTTCCTTCGAAAAATCCTTCCTATTCCTACAATCAGCCCCAGAGGCATCTTTTTTTGTTCCTCCTACAACGTGTATTGACACAAATCATCACAGTGATAACAAACAATCAAAATAATAAGATCAATGGCATAAAAATGCTTTCAGATTCAAGGGGAAGGGAATACAAGCAACTAGTAGGGGTGTTCATGGGCCGGGCCGGGTTGGCCTATACCCGAACCCGGCCCTATATTTAGACCGGGTCAATTTTGAGGACCCGGACCCGACCCTAGACCCGATAGGCCCGATCATCTTTGGGCCGAGTAAAAACCCGGGTTTAGACCAGGCCAAAGCAGGCCATAATAAATTTTAAAAAAAATCAGAAACAGCAGAAACAAAAACAGCAAAAACAAAAACAGCAAAAACAGAAACAGAAACAGCAAAAACAAAAACAGAAAAGCAAAAACAGAAGGAATTGAAACAGAAGCAGAAACAGAAACAGAAACAGCTGAAGCAGAAACAGCATAACAGATGGAATTGAAACAGAAGCAGAAACAGCAGAAGCAGAAATAGGAAAATTGCATAACAGAAATTCAGAATTGATAGATTGCATAATTGCAGAAATTACAGCAGAATTGTTTATAGTATATCCTTGGTTACTTCGGCATTACATGAGATGCAAAATAAAACACCACCACCACACGAAATGGAGTGGTCTTAAAGATCTAGCAAAATTATTCGGAAATGGTAAGTCTAGTATAAACCACAGCTAACCTCATATCCAAGCATTCATTGATCATCACTCATCAGAATGTTCATCCAAAAATGACGAAGAAAAAAGGGAGACAAAAAAGAAAAGCAATCAAATTACACTGAAACAGTGGCTTACCAAGGGACGAAGAGTGCGAGGCGAGGGAGGCGAGGCGAAGCGAGGCGCGGCGAGACGAGGCGAGGGAGGCTAGGCGCGGGAGGCGAGGCGAGGCGAGGCGCGGGGAGGGAGGCGCGGCGAGGCGAGGGTTTAGGGTCTGAAGTGAACTATTTGAGTCTCTGAAGATGAACCCTGAATTTCAGAAATGAAAATTGAGAAAAGTGAGATGAGGGCTAATTGAGACCAGCCACTGCAGAAAGACATTTGGGCTGCCTAATAAAATTGGGCTGAAAGAAATGGAAAAAAAATTAGAAATTAGTAGACTAGAAGTGCAGAATCTGTGAAAATAAATTGTAATTACGAAGGAAAAAAAATAAAAAATGTATAATAATATAGTATACAGACCTGTCGGACCGGACTGGGTAAACCGAGACTAGACTCGAACTCGGTATATATTAGGACCGGTTTTTTTTTTGAGTTTTTTTAAAATCAGACCTGTCCGGGTCGGCGGGCCGGTCTGGATTTTGAACACCCCCTACAAGCAAGGAAGAAAGAAAGACAGAACATTTTCTTGAGATTGAGAAGCAACAGTGAACGTCTCACACTCTCGCTTGTCACGCTCTTTGGGAGCTGCACACTCGCTCCCCATTTGAGAATTTGGTTTTTTATTTAAAAACAATGAAACGATGTCGTTTTGGAAAATTCAAATTGAAGGTCTCCCCTTCGACAAAAGATCCTCTGTAGGAAGAATTTTATTTTAAAAAGTAAAGTAAATCATTTGAGTAAAAATAAACATTATTATTTATTTAAATGATTAAATAGTAAAAACATTCATTTTACTCTTTGAAAGAAAATCTTCACTTTAGAAAATCGTTACTTATTTTTTTCCCTTGTCTAGGCAATTGGTTTTGGGTAATTCAGTTTTTACTTTTGAGCAGGTTCTATGAATAAAAGTCATGTTGAACCTTTTGGTTATTAGGTTATGAAAAACTAATTAGTATTACACATATTTTAGTTTCATTACATTTAAATGATAATTTAATCATACATTTAATTAATTAAACTAATTAACATATAGATAACTGTTTATCTATATGTAACTGCAAAACAGCCGATAAGAGTTGTAATGAATTAGAAGCTAGTTGGATAATAGTTAGTTAGTTCTGTATATTGTTAGTTGTTTTAAAGTTTAAATAGGACTTTGAGAGTCCCAAGCAACGGGGAGAAGAATTATTTTGTAAAATGAAAAATAAGGTCAAGAATCTTATTAGCTTGAGCGAAGTTCTCTAAATTGGCTATTGAACTCACAAATAGCTGCTACTTTAACTTTTTGAAGCTCCCGTCGTTATCTACGAAATATGATAACCACATTAACCGTTAGGTTGATTTATACAACGTGAATATAGAGCTTGTTGTAAGGACAAATTCATATATGTATCTGCTCAGCAAACTTGTCGATGTAAGTTACATTCTAAGTCCCACTCTAGCAGTAAAAACTTGTCGTAAATTGTAGTCTAGAAGAACAAGGGCCTAAATCAAGATTTCAAGACTAACCTATCCATAATTTAATTTAACATTCCTCTGTGACTCTATTCATCTTGAGATGAGTGTCATAGACAAGCAGAACTGAAAGGAATCAAAAAAATTATGCTATTAATCTTTCATAAATTTTACTGAAGCAGCAGCATAAGCAGAATACAAAATTTATGCCGCCTAATCTAATTTGTGTATATCTCTCTTTAAATGTAACTGGCCGACTGCCATGTCTGTCTGTCTGTCCAGTTTCATTTTTAACTGATCGAGTTCGGACAAATCGTTGGAATTGTTTTCTTGGGATGATGGATTCTTCGGACAAATTGTTGGAATCGTCTTCTCGGGATAATGAAAATGGAATCGTTTTCTTGGGATGATGAATTCTTCAGACAAATTGTTGGACTCGTCTTCTTGGGATGATGAAAATGGAGCATAGCTGAAAGCGCAGCAGGAAGAAATGTCAATTCCAGCCACCTCCATAGCATTGCAGACCCATTCAGGAACATCACCTTTCGGGAACTGTAGTAGCAAGATGGGAGAAGGTTTAATAGCACTCACGTAATAAAAGCTTTCAATCTCAAACCAAAGATTTCCAGAAATAATGTGAAGGTGGATCAAATTCTTTAATACATGACAAGTAAAATGTGAGAAACGTTATATAAATGGGAAAAATTAGAACCTATGTTTACTTCAAAAGTATTCACAAGTAAAGCTAAAGAAAAGGTTAATATGATGAGCTCAAAATTCAAAGGAGGTTGAAGCAATATGCAGATTAAGTTGAGAAGAACAATGAATGGGAAAAATTCAGTATTAAATACCATCTTCCGTAGAAAGTCACAAACAAACCTACACGAAGCAAACAAAAAATGGGTTAGTGGCATATAGTGAAGGATGAAATTTGTAGAACATAAAAGACGAATTCGTATTAGAAGATAGATGAAATGATACGAAATATTAAATGTAAACATACTCTGGGAACCTTCCCTCTACTATTGAGGAGTGTAGATCTCTACTAAGCTGCAAATTTGAAAAGGAGTAATCAAACATCAAACATGTATAAAATGATAAAATAAAAATTACAAGAAAAAGTTTTAGCACATGATATAGTGTTTGTACCTGCATCATGTAATATAAATTATGATACGATAGAAGCTGAGACCCCATGGCATCTTTAGTCACAAGGCAATGAATGTAAGCCCTGGTGTAGTTCTTGCAAACCTTTGACAAATTAACTCAAACTCATGCACTCTACAAAGAATTTATCAAATAAAAAAGCACTTGCTTACAAGCATACCATACAAGGGCAGGTAGAATCAATTGGACGGGTGTCATCAGCCATGGCTCTGTGTTTTAATTTTAGCACTCCCTGCAAAAGTACCGAAAACAAAACCCTCAAATAAATTAGGATGCATGAATGAGTGGAATTTTTTTTGTGCGTACAAGAATGTTATAAATTGTCAAGAAAAATGGTAAAATGATCACCTCAGGAACAAGGGCGGTGCCAAAACGTGCTGTACGGGTAGGATAAACACAATCATACATGTCAGCACCCAAAGCACTACAAACGACAATATCGAGTGGATAACCAACTCCCTGAAAGAAGTTCAAGAAAATGTCATGAAATTAATATGGAATATTTCAAAATAACGGTTGTGACAATGAAAGCCATTCCAACCATAACATATCGTGGTTTATCCTCTGGCAAAGCAGCAGTGCACTGAGCAACGACACGCCAAAATGAATCTTTATCTTCACCTCCTGCAAGACCACCAATAGCATAGCTGTGACAGAAGAAAATTCTATTTAGCTCCTCAGCACCTATGAAGCACGGATACGTGCCATACTCGGATGGATATGTGTCAGATACATAGATACGTAGGATATGTGCATACATGAGCCCTCGCTCTGTATGGAACTAAGCTTGAAACTATAAATAGGTTATATGATGAAATAAATTTTCACCTACCCAGGCAAATTGCGGTCCACCAAACCTTTGACACAGATGTCCCTGCATACAGCAAACTATAAGCAATACACTACATCCACATTGATAAAACAATAAGTTGGAAACTGACTATAAGGGTGGAATAAATAGCAATAATGGTATGGTTTGTGCTGAAATTTACCTCAACTCAGGATCTAAACCACCTTGTACAATACCAAACAAGTTCTGATCATGAGGTCTCTTGTGAGCTGTTGACAGAAGGCAATATGCATTATATTTAGCATGTAAAAACAAGATTAAAGTAGGAAAGTTCTCTGGGCATCACATTGATTCAACTCAGGAACAGTAACTTACATGCATGAGTAACATTTCAATTCTATTTGATACCCATGCTTAAACCAATACCATTTTATTTTACAGATGGACAATCCATGACATCAATGACCTTAATTTTATGTATGCTAAGAGAAATAATAGACTACACAAAAGGGTATATATGTCAAGTAATATTCCAACTGCCTCTCGACAATCGGTACCAAGCCCTCACAGAGAAAAAGAAACTATTTCCAGTGCTTGATTTCTTTACTTTCAACCTTTCTTACAAAGTGTTAAATGTGCTAGCTACAGGCTAGAAGTAACTAAAAATGACGCCTATAATTTCCATACTTAGTTACTTGCATGCATAATGCATTGAAAATCACCAAAGACTTGAATGCTACACTTCACTATCATATATACCTGCTATACATCTGTCTATCCATCTAAGTGTTCGATACATAGCTTCCTCAATTCTTGGACCAGTGATGGTGGTCCTTACAACATCATCCAAAGCCATAATGATATCTGCTCCAATTCTATTCTGCACATTTTTTTTGATAGAGAAGAACTTTTATTAGAAGAGTATTGAGAATAAAACATGTACTAAATGTATTTAGTCATGTGATTAGTCAAGGCATTCGAAGTATAAGAGTCTAGGAAATAGACATGCATTTACTCCCTATTGAGTGCTGATGGCTGCCAAAGTGTTCCTATGTATTCAACCTATTTGAAACTAAGTTATTCTTCTGTATTCAACCTATTTGAAACTAAGTTATTCTTCCATACACTCTTGCTACACTCCTCTTTCTCCTCTTTTACCTTCCCACAAATTCAACAACGAGAAAGGAAGAGTACAAAAGAGCAAAGCCATCCTTTACGAGTTTATGACAAAAATATCAAAGCTCGTGAATGTGAAGGGCATTAAGCTTTACATGTTACAAATGGTGACAAAAAACTTTGCCAATAACATTAATATCTCTACCGAATTCAAACTTCCATTCAATTCTTTGTTGCTGTTGTCTAGCCTTAAGCTCCAACAAAAAAGCAGGCACGTGAGATCAGAAATAATTAAGGACTCTTTATGGGCTTAGAGTTTGAAGGTATATTTAAATGATATTGCATTTCAGAGTAGTGTTATCAATAGTGAAATACCGGAAATAGCCTTTTGCTCAAAACCCGCTATTTTTTTCTGCTATAGCGCTGCTATTTCTGCTATAGTGGCTAATTAACACTATAAAATAGTATGGCGGCTAGCTCAAAACCCATTACACTATTCCACTATTGCGTTGCTATAGTGGATATTTTATAACATTGTTTCAGAGACAAATGAGAGAAAATGTTCAATTATGTTTTTTGTAGAAAAGTATGGATCCATGCATGAGTTTAAGCCTTTTACAACTTCCAACATCTGCAGGTAGTTAGAGAGAAGTGCGAAGTTTGAAGAAAACATGTATTTAAAATTAAAACCATGTAGACATCAATGGTACAACATGAAACCAAAATACCAAATGTTTATCAACAATCAACTTGATTGTATCTATGAAACTGATAGCAATTAAGAAAAACAAATCAAAGCCAACTGTCAGTACTACAATCGGTTATGCATTGCCACTTTGCAAATATTATCATTATACTACACGGAAGAGAGTTGCTTTGTACAAGGAATTGGGAAAAAGCAAAATTAAAATTGGCATCAAGGGGAAATGGGAAACAAAGTTGGTGGATAAAACCTACGTCTATAAGGGATAAATTCCAGTTGTTTATGGAAGTTCTAATGAACAAATATTTTTCTTATTTTGGAAATTTATTGAAAATAATTGTAATTTAAAACAAGAAATTGAAAACAATTTTTATCCAAAAGGAAATCACAACATGCAGTCTCCCATAATTTCAAATAATTTGAAAGATCAATTAACAATTAGAAGGAAAACAAGAAGAGAAAAAAAATTAATCTACATACTTGGATTTGAATTGATTCCTCAGGTGTTAGAAGCATTGGCTTTCCATCCACTGGTGACTGAAGCAAACCAATTATTTTTAAGTTACAAATAACAACAGAATGGGATTGTAGTTGATAACCATATACCTTTTCTTAATATAAATTATTCTCTTATCCAAACAAATAAATAAATTGAGTACAAATTCAGTTGGTTGTAAACTGAGGCCATGTATATCATTTAATGCAAGGGGTCAAAGGCATATATAATATTGATACTATCATATCATGTATTAGACAATGAAAACATGTCTTCATGATTATAATTATAATTAATAATAATCCAGTTAGCTGTCTTATAATGTAAAGTTGAAAAAAATTAGAGAGAAAGACAATTATATTCATAACATTCAAGAATGTCATTGATATCAAGAGAAATGTTTGAACTGGTTCATAACAAAAAATTGGGTGATTGAACAACTTGGGCAGTTTAAAGGTTTGACAGAAGTTAGCAGTTCAACTGGCCCAATGAAACTAATTTTTAGAACACTGAGCAAGAGTGGAGCACCACATGCCTTCCAAATCTTCTGTATCATTAAAGTTAAAAAAACATACCTGAAACGTCACACCTTTTTCTGTGATATCAGCAAGATGCAGCAGTGAGACCTAAAACATATTAGATTGGTAAGGAATATTTTCCAAACCAAATATAAATGATTTAATTCAACAAGATCCATGAATATAACTATCCATTAGAAAACATATAATATAGATTTACTTCACATAATAAATTTAGCTACAATAGAATTCTGATTGTCACGCCGACTCTCACAGCCATTAGCTGATTTTCGTTTCACTTCTTATAATTTTGGTTACTCTCAATACTTCTCTTTGGTGTGATTAACATAATTCGTCATTCTGAACTGACATTAAACTACATTTTTTTCAGACAGAAACTTATTTAAAGGTTGAAAGACAGAGTCAAAGACAATACACAGTAAGAAAAGCAGCAAATGGCAGTGCGGCATGAGCAATGATCATCACGTAACATTAGCAAGCAAAAGTATTCATGGGATGGAAAATAATAGTACAACTACCACAATGATATAAATCACAACAGTAGATGCAATGTTAACAAAAACAAATATCAAGTATACATGAAATCATAATCAACCATTTGAAAGCCACCAGAGTCAGTAAGCATAGCTCGCGGCCAGTTCATATAATTGTGAAGACCCCCAGCTTCTGCAAGGAGCTCAGAAGTAGGTCGAAGGGCTAAGTGATATGTATTTCCAAGAATTATTTGGCAACCAATATCCTCAAGCTGGTTATTCGCCAATCCTTTGATTGTCCCTGATCATTCAAAAACGCCATCAGCAATGCAAAAGTGCAGCATCTAAACTGCAACACAAGCATTCAGCAATCTGCCAAATCCCTAACAAAGTGAGAAAATCAAGTTAAAAAATACAAATATTGACATATTAGTATTTTATGGACCTGCAATAACCAATGTCAACAGGACAATTCACTTGAAAATGTGAAGCACTTTCTTCTATTATTTGCTCCAATGGAACAGGAGGTACATAATCTCGCCAAATCAGTTTTATCAACAAAAAAAAAAAAAAAATCCCCCCAAATCAGGAAACTTGATGATAAAGGAATGGAAAGAAAATAGAGACAATATGGAAACTGACCTAAAAGTGAACTTTATTCTCTTACAGCATGCAAAGTCTTAAGCATGAGAACTAAAAATACTAGGGGAAAACTGCATTTGCAACACCGTAGCTAGTTGGACTATGTTTAAGTCATAAGCCTTCCAGACTAGGTGATTATCTTCTGGTGCTGTGAATTACTACTGTTCTAAGTTACCTTTTCAAACTAGGGTTACCAAAAATACGGGCCATTTTGAAATTTCTTTCGTGAGTACGGATTTCTAGAAAATATAGAGCCACGCAAATAATACATCGTGTAACGGTATAGCAACAGATAAAGGAAGTGCGAGTACATACCTGTCGTATGGAGATCCGTTCGCAGAAGTACACATAAGGGCCCGAATACACACCATACACTAATATATTACCAGTACATAATCTTTGTCCATATCATTATAATATACGTATAAGTTTAGCATAAAGTACTTACAGAATAACTAGAAAAGTCTACGCACACGAGTGGCAACTACTCACTTCGTGCACGGTACAAACCTACTCCTACAGCTGCTACGGGGTCCTGGGGTCCTGCCTCCTACTCTGAATCCTCCTCTCGCTCCGCTGGGTCCTCCTCTCCTGCAGCCTCATCCTCGCTGGACAGATCGGTCACCGCGGTGAAGTCTCGCTAAGCAAATCAGCGCGGTAATACTAGAAGCACCCTCTTTCTAGCGGTCGTCCGACGGCCTCGTCCTCGGACTGCTGGAGTGGACGTACTGGGGTCTGTGGCTAGCTCAACCTCTGACTCAGGCTCGGATGGAGGTGGATCGGATCGCGGCTGCTGCTCCCTGTGCGCTTGTCCCCCCAAATGGGACGCATCGGGGAGGATCCTGGTTCTCTGAGTCTCCGCCTGGGGGGCGTCTCAGGCTCATCGGGTAGGCGGGTTAGCGCAAAGGTGCACGTCTTTATCAGGGTGTTGGTACGAAAGTTACGCTCGCGTGTGCGCATAAATTGCCATACGTCCTTAGCAGGCGGGGAAGTCATGGCTACGATCTGGAGTCATACACGAGTGGGGGTAAGAACAACTGCGTTCTTAGTGAGTACTCGACGTGGTCTCTATGGTTCATTTACTCGGGCAGAGTCCAGGCCACTCAGGAAAGACCTCTAAGTGTCATGCATACTAAATCCCTACTGGTTATTATCTTTAACCTATGTCCTGAGCAGCTTTACCTAGGTTACTAAGTGGTTAGGTTACTACTCTTGTCATTACCTAGGCTTCGTACTCATTAGCCTTACGTTGCTGTTAAGAACATAATAGTCGTCTTGGGTCATTCCCTTGATGATACATAATGCATTCTCTTTTTCTCTTAACCATTCTCTTTTTCTCTCTCGGGCCTTGGCCCGTTCTGTAATACTCAGGTCTCTCTACCTGCGTTGCTCTGACCAACCCAATTGGTGAGGGGCGTATTTGTAAGATGTGCCAAGAGAATGGGGTCTTCCTAATTATATAACTATTTACTCTGACTAAGGCCGTCTGTATCCTTGGTGATCAGAGCCTTAGTACTCTGCTTTATTCCCTAGGCTCCAATTATATACCTTTAACTTTACGTGAATACCTCTAGTTATTTAGGGTCGTCCTAACTCCTATGACGGATGTTTTCTCATGATGCATGCTTTTGTTTACCAAATAGGCATACCCTCACTCATTGGATCCCTTAGAACCACTAAAGTCTCAAGTCTTTCAAGTTTCATTCGAATGTCTAGGGTTACATTCGAATGAAATCCCTGCAAGTTCTTTCATTCGACTGAATTGGGGTTTCATTCGATTGAAATCCTCAGAATGCTTTCATTCGAATGCACAGGGAATGCAATCGATTGAAATCCGAAGATTTCCCATCATTCGACTGAATTGGAATTCAATCGATTGAAAGCTCAAATTGTCTTTCATTCAATTGAAAACTCTCTTCAATCGAATGAAAGCTATAAAAATGGGTTCTCGAGACTCCAGTTCTCATTTTCTCCAGAATGTTCACTGTTCCTAAGATTCCAATCAGTATAGTTATGCATTTCATTTGTCAAAATCTCTCAAAACCCTTTTTACCCTATAATCCCTCAATATTCTACTTAACCATTTTACAGTCAAACATACAATAAAACACATATACAGTTATAAAATTAAACCACATAGACAGTGGGCTTAGAGTTACCCACATCCGATGGAAATTCAGATTTGATAGCCTTGATGCCGGTAACTTCCTGGTTGCAACGGCGTGCTCCGACAATTTTTCCGAGACTCCGACAAGAAACCGAAATGTGTCGAAACGGGACTGGTGTTTGTGAAAGTGACTAAAAGTAACGTGAAATTTCTAAAAGTTACATGACTATTTATAGCCACGTATTGTGCCCTTTTCCCTTTTCTTTTTCCTTTTTCTTTTCTTATTTTTCTTTCTTCAGTTGTTGTTATTTATATTATTATTATATATTTATTTATTATATAAATATCTCCAGAGGAGATAAGAAACCTTACCCGGTCTGGCTCCGGTTTCATTTGATCGCGTTTTGTCCAAAATGTCTCACACCCGGTTGCCCTAAAAATATTCCGGACATACCGTTGTGATCCATTAATTTTCCCCTTCGATCCGGGAGCGTTTTCTCAGGGATCTTGGACTTTCTTACCGAGTCAAGAAATTCAACGAGTGTTTTCCAGTATCCAAAACGAATTCCGTTCGAGCCGAAACTCGTCCGATGGCTCCGGAAAAATTTACGGGTCAACAAAACCTAACCCTCATCCCTATGTCCCTGGGGTTTTTGGAGGTTAAATTCCCCCACCCTCGTTTTCTCAACGTCTCCCGATTGTTCACAACGGCGTAGCCGACGGGTTTTCCGTGCACGAGGATTCGGGATGTTACAGCATTTACTGCGGCAACCATATCCAAATTAACAAAGTTAAAACACTAACCTTGAGTGCCCACAGGCATAAATAGAGGCGTTTGGCACACAAAATGAGGGAGTGTCAATCGAGCTGCACGAGCACGGTTAAACCTGCCAAGGATCTGACAAAGCAAAAACAGAGTAGAGTTCTTAAAAATAACTCAAATAATGCTTTTACAAGCACACACAGTGCTTTTCAGGCATCATCTAGCTGCCTATTATTCTATTGTACACATACACATCATTATTTTCAGATTGAAAAAGACTCAAAATCTGATTAACCGTATTGCACGTAATACAATTAAAAATGAGTTTTGCTACACGTAAACCAAAAATCATATACACCTCGTATTTATATACATAAAGTTTGTGTTTTAACTCATGTAATGTTTGTGCATTTAATTAAATATAGTCGAGAATATCATTTACAAGTTTGTAAAGTTTGTGCACTAGTGAAAATAAAGTTTGTGCATTATTAATGGTGTATGTATAGGTGTATGAAATTGGGAGTACATATGTAGCATTTTTTATTAAAAATTTCAAACAATGTAGGCAGTGTAAGAGAGTTGAACTTGAACCTCAAAACGAAGCGCCATGGGGTTTATTTGGGAAGTAGAGCAGACCACACTAGAAGCAATGGTATATGCTGGCAATGGCATGGAAAGAAGCACGTTCCCATAAGCATGACATGAGGAATGGAAGCAAAAAACAAAAGAAAAAAGAGCTACATGAAACGAAGTCGTTTAGATAGAAAGAAAGAGAGAACTTACAGAGAGGAATAACAGAGAGAGGGGGGGGAGGAGATGCGAGGAATGAATGAGGGTAGCGCTTAGCAGAGTGCATACCTTGGCGGCGGCGGCTGCTGCTGCGAAGAAAGGGTGGCGGCAGCAGCTTGTAAATTGGGGAAGTGTAATTTGTGTTTGGGGGTATGGGAACCTCATTACACATGGACATGGTCATAGTCATATCATATACATGGCGAAACCCCACCTTACTTTTCCCTTCTAAGACCAACCAACTACTTTTTTTCTATTCTTCCTCTTCCCCTGCCACTTCCACTTTTCCACACGCTTTTTCGCCCTTGGGTTTGGTCACGGTCCCTCCCACTCTACTAGGTTTTCCATCCCCTTTTTCTTTTTCTTACCCTTTTAAATATTTAAGAAATTATAATTTTTTATTTTGTTTTATGAAAAGAATTTAATATGGATATACTTATTTAAATTTTTATTTATTTTATAAATAATTATAAAAATATAAGATAAGTTAACCAAAAATTCTATGACTGTTATTTTGGAATTAATAATAATTTATGCAGGTTAATACTTTATTTAGTCGATAGACTTTACACTTTTATCCTA
Source organism: Nissolia schottii (assembly GCA_003254905.1). NCBI lineage: Eukaryota > Viridiplantae > Streptophyta > Magnoliopsida > Fabales > Fabaceae > Nissolia > Nissolia schottii. Next base: position 79,902 of record QANU01041685.1, read on the forward strand.
GTTGATTTCTAACTTAAAAGAATGACATATTAGTTTCTAAACTTTGCAAACTTTAAATTCATTTCCCTAAGTAATCCACGAACATTCATAATATTACTATTTTATCTTGGAACATAGGAGAAATTAACGACTCTAACCTGTGTAAAGTCTTAGGACTAATTTATCACTTTTTTTAAGTTGAGAAACCAATTAAGGCACAGGTGTAAAATCTAGCGACTAAATAAATATTAATCCTATATTTTATGTTTATATTTTTTTGGTAGGTTTATATTTATATTTTTACTTAGTCATCTATTAGAATAATTGTATAACTTTTTTTTCTATTCTAATAATTTGTATAGTGATTAAAGTTACTTGATATACAAAATTTTTTTCTATCATGCACGACACGTGATAAAAACAAATTTTATCTACAAAAGTAACACAATCAGTCAAATGAGCATGCATATTATTTTTTATGCTAGAAATTGCACATGTAAAACACTTTTCAAACAAGAGGCTTTAGAATTTGAAGCACTAATATTGTATCATAATTCATTTTCACTGCAGCCAATCACTTAATAAATAAACGAGTAAAAATAAAATAACGATAAAAGTAAGTTAAATTATTTTTACTAAGAGTTTAAAAATATGTTAAGCAATATTAAAAACCAAAAAAAAAAGGTTTAGTTTATAGGTTTGGGCGGCGGTCCTTAAATTATTCATTTAAAAGAAAAACTTCTATGCCTTTAATTGCTTGTTTGGTTACACTTAGGAAAAAAACAAAAACAACAGGCCGTACATAGAGTGTTTATCTATTTGAAAATGGTCAACGATTTCCCAAATTTAGTTAAAGAATGGAATATAAATGGATTAGTCGTAACTAGAAAATTAATAACTTCATATGGACTTGCATGACATTGTATTTAGTGTAGTAGTGCCTCACGTACAGCATTTATATGCACAGGAGAGGTGTACAACAAATAATACTATTAGGGTTTTGTAATAAATGTCATTTAAGACACTTGTCAAGGATTAATAGGTTTGAGGTTAACAATAACAATCTTTTCACATTTCATGAATATTTTTTAATAATATAAGACTCTAATACACCCGCTTACATTCAGGTATCCAAACATATGTGAATGACTCAACAATTATCTTAGAAAGAGACTCTTATATCATATTAAGAATTGAGTGGTTTAACTCAATCTAAAAAGTTAGCTCATGGGGCGAGGAATGTCTCATACTTACAAAGCTTAATCAAACCGTATCTTTAAGCAATGTGAGAGTCTAATAATGTATATGTGACATTCAACTACCCAATTTTAAACAATAGCTTACTGGAATTAATATGAACGTGATGATATTTTTTTAATCTTTGAATGACGGATCTAGTGACAATAATTTTTAGCACACTAATGTCACCACTTTTATATATTTTGAGAACCAAAATAAGGATTTATCTAAAAAAAATTATATGAAATTAGAATTAGATTTGAGCATCTTTATTATTCATGTAACCAAATCAAAATGTATGCAAAATATTTTTTTTCATACATTAGACAAAAGAAAGGAGGGCTTAAGTACTAAGGAAGACTGTGCCCATAAAATCCGCAAGCTTGAGGTGGAGACTCGATAACAGTAAAATGACTCACAACAAAGGCTCCCTTTTTCGCAAGGTAGTCAGCACACACATTCATTTCTTGGAGGACCTATGTGAGACACACATGCCAATCCCTCCCTATCCAATCTCTAATACCTGTAATCACTATAGAGAATAAATGAAAACTTGCCTAATAAGATTTTATCAATCAAATAGCTTCCATAGAATCACTCACACCAAATATGTTTGTATATACGCTCCCAAACAAGACTAAGCCCAAAACAAATAGTCATAAGATCAGCAATATTACCCATAAAACTAGCAATCCAAGAGTTGTCAGCACCATGAATTAATCCCCTATATCCCAATGGCCTCGGGTTCCCGCGAGAACCCAACCCCAGTCAACGTTGAGCTTAGTAACACCCTCACATGGCCAAGACCAACTCACCAGCTGATATTGCTAATAACTCTCCCATGACAGTTATCTTTGGTTGTCTTTTCATATCGCTTTTAGACTAACTCATGCATTCTCTAGTCATTTTAGTATAATATTTCATTATAAGAAAAATGCACATTACTGTCAAAGTTAGCGTCGAAAATTTTCTCGAATACCATCGATTTTTTCACTTTTCGTCGGACTTTCCATCAGAAATAGTACCGACAGTAATAGCCTTGTTGGAAACTTGTTACTGTCAGATACGGAGAGCCGGCGGTAGTTAGCGTCGGCCGAGACCGACAGTAACGGCGACCCAAGAACGATTCGACTTAAACCGTTTACCGTCGAACACAACCGACGATAATTATATTAATATTCGCACATAATTTAAGACAAATTACCGTCAAAAGTATCTGACGGTAATTATATTAATATTTTAATATGAATTACCATCAAACACAACCGGCAGTAATTATATGAATATTCGCACAAATTATCGTCGAAATTATCCGGCGGTAATTATATTTGCACTTACTTTATGACAAATTACTGTTGAAAATAATCAACGGTAATTATATTAATTTTTTAATCTAAATTTCCGTTGGATATTAACTGACAGTAGGTACAAATGTTGTTGTCAGAATCTTGTGTGGGTAGTTTTCGATGGTAAAGAAAATTAAATAAATATATATATATATATATATATATATATATAATTTTTTTATACTTCCAATTATTATATTATTGTTTAATCAATTAATTATATAATTAATTAATATAATTATTTATTTAAATAATAAATTAATTAAATTATTTTTTAATCCTAAGAATTATATATGAAATAAATACATCATTATATAATTGTTGAATTAGATACATATTGAATTCAATAATATATTTAGTAATTATAATAAATAATTTGATAGTTATCTAATACCAAAAAATGACAATAAAATATAAAATTAAAAGGTATAATTAGTTATGTTTATTAAATAGACGTACATTTAATTAATTAAATTATTATTTTTATTAAATATAATAAATAATTATATATAATATACAACCCTAATAGTTACTTACTAATTGTAATACATAAATAGTACTTTATCCATATAAATTATTAACTACCAATTAAGAAATGAATTTGTGCAATAGAACTTAATAAGAAAATTGTACATAATATTGAAATGAAATTGTGTTACAAATTGTCAAATAATTAGATATACTATTCTGAAAGTTTAAAACTGTCATCTTTACTTTCAAAACGAAGTTCATCATCAAACTTTTCTTCTTCGTTGTTGTCATTGTAAACATCGACTTCTTGATCACTTGCATGTTGTTGGAGGTTAGGGAGTTCAACAATGTAAGGGTGATCATCAAATGTACTGCTAACTAATGTTGTAGGGTTCGAAGACTTAACAATTATCGTTGCTGGGATAGGCTCCAGCAGTTGATATGCTTTATTAAATGTATTGTCTGAAGATTAAGTGTCATCAAACTCAATTTAACCACTTGACTTGCATTTTATCACAACTTTCTAACTTGATTGGCTACTTCTCAGATAGTTTGCATAATAGACTTGTCTTGCTCTTTTAGCAACAATGAATGGATCATACCCCCTATACCACCCTATAGGATTAATCTCAATGGTCTTGTAGTCGGGGTGAGTCTGAGTTCCGTTGGAATCATACCAATCATAGCAGAAAAGTAAAACACGATAAGATGGACCATTGTGTGCATATTCCAATTCAATAATTTGTTTAAGCACTTCATACCAATCATTGGTTGTTTCAGCAACATTAGAATATTCACCCTTAACCCCAACCCCACTATCATTTGTCCTTTGCCAAGAATTCGATTCTTGAAGTGTGTCTCGCGCGAGACACAATGCAACTCGCGTGAGACACCATCGTAGAGGCCGAAAATACATAAAACTTAGTTTAAAACACATCAGAGGGAAAAATAAGGATTCATTCTAAATTCATTCCGAATTCACTCAGTTTTTACATAATCTCTCTCAATTTCGAAAACAACAGCTCTTAGACTAGGTTATGTTGAATTTCTAATTGCGATTCGAGGTTATTTAGTATTTGTTTTTTTGTCATTTAAGTTAATTCTTCTATACTTAATGCTTTGGTTGCCTGATCATCAATCATATGAACCTTAGTCTTGTATGCAATTTGAGAAAAGGAGTACAAGAGTGCAAGTGAATAATTAATCACAAGCTAGCTATAATTAGAGATAATTTGTGCAGTTTGTGTAATCGTGTTAGAGAAATCATAGAATGTTAATGCTTTAGCCTAACTTGTTCATACTAAGAGATTAGGCAATTGGTTGGGTTGAAAGAAAGTCATTAACTATCGAGAGAGGTTAATGATTAAAAGAGGATTTCTGATTGTTAACAAAGTCGAACAAGAACTGAATAACTGAGATTAAAATTAGTAAAATTATCATAGGAGAATTCAAGTTCCCTAACCCCATTTATCATCTAAGTTTAGTCCTTTTTTATTGTCTTTATAATTATTAAACTTTCTGGTTGTTATTTGTATCAATTTAACAAGTTCAATACTCATAATTATCGATTAATTTGAGCAGTTAATTTGTCCTAGTCAGATCGACAACCTGAGTGTATTATACTCGATTTTATTACTTATATGACGTGGTATACTTGTTGTGAAAATTCGTATCAGTTGCACCACATGAATATCACATTCATTAATTGCAGCCTTGAAACTCTCTAAATCAAGAGTAATAAATTGAGTAAAAATATTCGGTGGCCAAAGTGCGAAGACCCAACTTCCTTTCAAAGGTGCGTTGTAGCCCTCATAGCGTGCTACAGAGACGCGAGGCAGAAGACACACTGCAGCGCCCATGTCACGCTGCAGTGACACGAAAGCAGCGACGCGCTTTAATGCCTCGACGATGATCAGGAACCCTAATTCGTGTCTGCTGGGCTAGAAGAGTGCCCGAACCTACCTCTTAGCCACCTTTCTGCCTATAAATAGAGCTTTCTCCTCCCCCTTTCAACTCTCTCAAAGCTTCAAACTCCTTCCTTCTCTAGTGCGAAGTTCCTAGCTCATTTTCTTCCCTCTTCTTGTGAAGACGTAACGTCTTCATCTAGGTTAGGTAGCCATCCTTTTAAGTATGGCCTAGGGTAGTAGGTTCAGGTGCCACTATTTTGGTAATGGTGGCCCTATGGTGGTCCACGACTGCTATGGCGATGCGGGATCGCCGTAGGGATGCCAAATCGCAACCGCAGAGCCTACACTTATGTTTCATTATGGGTTCTTAATGGTGTGGTGTCTGGTGGCCTTTCCAGGTCCCAATGCTACACCGCTAGGAGCTTCTGGTGCCAGTGCTCCTCAGTTCCAAGGTATTCCAAGTGAGTGGAGCTCCCGACGCGTCGACAGTGCCACATTAGTGGTCCGTCAATCGAGTCAGTTATGTTTACAACAATTATATTACTATGTACTTATTCATATTTATATGATGACATGCTAGGGTAAAGACATATGATTATATGATGCATGATGATACCTTTTAGAATTGTATGGTTAGGTTTACATAACAGACCCTAATAAAGACTATGGTTAAGGAAGGATCCTAACTAAGAGAAGGTTCTGGCAAAAGACTTCATACTTAAGTTGTCCATTGTGACGCACTTCTCTTATCTGAGAACCTCCCCTAAGTATGGGACCTCAGTTCTTAATCTCAGACAAGTGAATAAGAGTGAATTAACTAAGAATGCTATCTTCCATTATTCGTAGACTTAGGACCTAACCATCGGGGTACTTAATCTAGCTCATCTAAAAGACTTCACAAAATAGTTACCTTAAGATAGATGACTCAATTATTATGGGGTCAATGTCCCCGTTGATCAGACGCAGTAGTAAATAACCTAAGGGTATGCACACCCTCACAGATTCAAGTAATATAGCGTGCAAGGCTCCGCAGATTAAGGGCATGTGTACCCTCAAAAATTTAGTATCTGGGTTCTAGCATACTCGAAACTGCAAGGATTTATTCTGAAAAAGTAAGGTCGAACTATAGTTTAATGCACCATTTTTTAATGATTTTTAATTATCTCGAGTAACCTATGTGTTTAACACCTTGTGTTTGAGTTGTAGAATCACAAGTAATCAAGTGTTGGTGCAAGAAGGGGAGCAAGAAATGGAAGAAAAGAGCCAAATTGGGATTTTGGAATACATCTCGTGCGAGACTTGACTTCATCTCGCGCGAGACATAGCACACAGAAAGCAAAGATTTGGATTCTGGAAGGTGTCTCGTGCGAGACACTAACTCATCTCACATGAGACGTTGCAAACAGAGAGTGATAAATATGGCTTAGTAAGGGTGTCTCGTGTGAGAAGCAATGCAACTCGTGCGAGACACGATCGTAGAGGCCCAATACCCTATTTTGTGATCCCAAAAGGTTATACATAGACATAGAGTGAACACAATTGAGAGAACCACACACATCAGCTCCCAACTACTCTTAGGATTAGGTTTCTATAGTTTTTCCTTTATTTTTCCAGCATCTTAGGATTAATGTTAATGATGTACTATTAGTTTTGTCTCGTTCGAAGATTGTTGGAGCCCTCGCGATCGCATACGAGTTCCTTCATGATTTGACTCACCTTTTCTGTTCTTACTTCAGGTTTTTTCATTATTTTCAGATATGTTCTTCTTCTCTTTTTAATTTACTTATTGTGCATTTATATCCTCAATCCATAGAGGGGTAGTTTTCCTAATATCTTGCATGCGATAGTTTTAAATTAAGATCAATTAAAGGTTCGATGCTTAAGGTTTATTCATGCTTGTTCCTTTCCTAATTTGCGATATAGCAGTTGAATGTGGTGGTTGGGATTGATTCTAGGTTAAGAGACTTTGACGATTGTAGAGTTATTGGCTTAGGATTTTAGAACTTTAGGGGAACTAATTAGATCTACTTAGGTTGTTCAAATTGTTTAGAGATTTTAACTAGCAAACGACACCCCTTATGAATAATGAATATAGGAACCAATGATAATTGATCTTTAGTCTTAAAATGCCGTACGCATGATATTGTTTTAGTTATTGTTATTCATCATTACTTAATTCTCATAACCCCCCTTTAATTGTTATTATCATTATAATTGGCTTGAAAATTGCTTCCTTAAAGACGATTTAGGTTAGCCCCTGTACTACATTTTTGGGATTTTCTTAATTTATAAATTATTATTTGATTGCGCACTGAAATCAACGACGTTTTGGTGTGTGTCATCTATCGTGAAAGCTTTTTTAACAAAAGCCAAATATCATCACCAATAATATGCCAAAATCACTTAAACAAAAACAGTCGGGAACCATTAGGTCGTTTTAAAAGCTTTCATGAAGCGCAAAGCTTGCCAGAGAGAGATCAACAAGTAAGCTCGTGTGCAGCAAAGAGGAAACCAAAGGAAGAGAATCATTGTGACAAAGTCCATTACCTTGGTGAATAAAAAGCTTCTTAAAAAAAGACAAGGCTTCTCGTTGAAGAACATCAAGAACAGTGCACCACTCCTCTTCATTCACAAACAACCCCTCAATCTTATTCTACCGTCACTGGACCATTGTGTGAGTATGGAATAATTTAGTATTACGGTCACCCAATTGCACCCACTTACCTAGATTTTTGAAACCGATGAACTTCTTCTTGTTGGAGAACCTGTGCATAGTCCTTTTGGTGTTCTCTCTCAATCATGCAAAGATTATAAGAGTTATATTACTCTAGACAACGCTGGATACCAGCAATGCGAGCCTCCAAAAGCCTCTTTCGGCTAAAAATATTACCAAATACTTCTTTATTAAAAGTCAAAAAATCCTCCCTAACTGCCACCAAACCCTCACATATGGATGTATTCTCTTACCCCCTATGCGTCATACATAACTTGACTATAATTAGGATGAGAAATCTACAGAACATCAAATCAAAAAGGTCTAGTGCCCTGACTACCCAGAAACCCACCACACCTGAGGAGTAACAGGTGATGGTCAAAAGAGAATCAGGGTAGAATTTCCACGCTAGCTTGAGGGAAATTCAACCGCGACTCATAATCAACAACTCTATCTAGCTTTTTCCAAGTCATAGGTTAACCACAAGTGGATTTCATCCAAGTAAATTTACCTCCAATAGTACCAATATCCATCAATTCACACCCATCTAGGAAATCCCCAAAATCACGAGCACGAGATGCCATAAAGCCACCCCTTTAATCTCATCGAAATAAAGCACCTTATTGAAATCACCAATAATAATTCAGGGAGTATGAATAGAGCGACACTATCTAATAAAATGTTCCCATAGAAAAGAATGAATGTTTAGGACTGGAATTTCATAAATAGCTGAACAAGTCCAAAATCTTTTATTGCTGCCAAGTTGGAACATAATGACTTGATGCATAGAATCTATAACCTAAACCTGTAGACTAGGAAAATTTGGCAAGACCCAGATCCTTCCAGACTGACCCACAAGCCTCCTCTACCACAATAGCATGGAGCCCTAAACTCACCCATAACCACTCTACACTACCAAATTGAACACGAGTCTCAAGAACCACTATAATGGAAGGACACGATTTTCTAATCAGCTTAAAAATATCTTGCTTCCCTTTCACATTAGTCGTACCCCTAATATTCCACACAAACATATTTAAGTTGTTTAAATACATTAAAAAAAAATCACTTGGAAAAAAAATATGCGGCCAACCAGCCACTACATTGCAATTGACGATGTCCTCACCTCAGCAAGAGCCTCCCTCACCTTCTGATTCTCTACAAGAACCTCACCTTCCTCCAACACCACCATCTCAACGCTCTCAATTGTCACCTGCCCCACCTTATAACCACTCATACATGCCAACATTGGTGAAGACTCCAAACTCCTTGGACGAGGTTTTTTCCTTTCATGAGTTGAATTAATACATGGATTATAGCTCTTTAAGAAAGAAGAAATGCCATTAAGGATATTTCCCACTTGTTGAGTTGTCATGAATCGACCTGCATACACCCTTGCTGTGGTGAAGATCAACTCCTCTTGATTTACCCCTGTCGCCACACCTTTCCTTGGAGTTAGTGGTGTCGGGTTCTTTGGGACGTAAGTTTGGTAGAGCTTGCATGAATCAGCTTAGCCTTTCCCTTTATCCTGCATATGTCCGTGATTATAGTGAGAGTAGTGATCCCCATGTCTCATGTTTCCCTAAGTCTCAAATGTGGGCGTGAACGGTTTTTGATAACGAGAGGATTTATTATAATCCTTGCGATACGTTACCTTGTTCCACGCCCGTTTAGGATCATCATCATTCAAATACTTTAATTTCTGCTCTGAGGATTGCAGGATCTGATTCGTAGCAGTTATCGACTCCCTAATGTTCAAATTCAAAACCCCATGGCCGCCAGCATCCCACAACGCAATTGGTGGCAACTGCAAATCTGTTCCCCCCTTACCTCAACCGTGGCTATAGACGAAGTCCCTGACAACACAACATCCACCTTCTTTCTAGCACAATTCCATTTGATGTTCCCATAGAATCTACATTGCTTGCAAATTTGGTGTAGTTCACAAACTCTACCTCATGCTAGTGATCCCAAACAAGCACATGTGTTACCACTGGGAGTGATAAATCCACCTCCACACATACTCTTTCAAAGTGACCCTAATCAATATTCTTGGTAGCGAGGTCCATCTTAATAGGCTTCCCAACACCAAAAGTGAGAAACTTGATCATTTTCTCCTCATAATATAAAGGATTCAACCCTGTGAAATGAATCTAAACCATGGTTCTCCCAAGGCATTGCTCGCAATGATTAAAAGATGGAGACCATCTATTCACAACTAGATATCTATCCCGAATCATCCATGGACCACCCATTATGGCTTCCTCATAATCCTTAGGAAGATCAAACTTGACCATGAAATAATCATTATGGACGTTCAACACATCATATCCACCCTTGACACGCCATAATGCCCGAAGCCTATCCTTCATAGCTAATATTATAGCCCCTAAGGAATTTGATGACCGGCACATCCTTCCAAGGCACAAACAATGCCTAGATAGCGCTCTCAACAATTCGAGCCATAGGATCGATACGATTCCCATCCTTCTATTCCATACGAGCCTTATTAGAAACAACAAAATCTTTATCAAAATGAAAATTTTGCTGCGACACACCCCCAATAACCATGTCTTAGAATGACACCTTATTCATCTTCCCTAACCCCTCTAAACTAAGCCCAATTGTACCCCTCCGTACACTAGAAGTACAACCCCCAACACTCTCGCCTGTAGCACACTTGATCTCACCATTGGCCTCACTGTGTTTCGACCTCTCTCCCTTTCGTTCTTTCTTCCTCTCCTTTTTGTTATTTCTTCCTCTCCTTTTTGTTAATCTTCATGATTTTAGTAATATGTATGTAAAATCATTTGCAAATACTAAATAAATATCACTGATTTTGTGTTAAAAAAGTAAACAACAATAACTTTTATGCAAAAATGTCTTTATAATTTTTTTCTTCATAAAATAAGAAAGTAAGAATATATTGAGTTTAATTGTTATACACATTCGATTTAAAAGAGTTTTAAACAATAATCTAAATATGTATTATTGTGTAAGACTTGTGATGTAGTGAATAATGTGATATTTAACTAATTTGCTTATGCGATAATACATAATTAGATCAATGTGTGCAATACAACTACAGTCAAATATATCATATTTTAATGGGTGAATGTTCTAATTGGTCCCTAAATTTTTCACCATTGTCCACATTGATCCCTAAAGAAAGCCCAATTAGTCCCTGAATGTCCCCAATTAGTCTTTGAATATTTTAGACGAAATGACTAATGAGTGTAACGTTTCAAATGTTCAAGAACCAATTGAAAACCATTTTATTTAGAGACCAATATTGTGGATATCAATAAAAAGTTCAAGGACCAATTAAAATATTCCCCTATTTTAAATAAAGGATAACTATACTTGACTTTCTCTTGAAAAATTGCTCTCTCTTAAATGTTTAACGAAACCCTATTTATTTGTATAGACAACGCTAACCTCTTTGAGGAACACTGACATTTACCTAGTAATAATAGTGTTAGAAGACGTCTATTATTAAAATGTTTTATTCATTATGTCATTCACAACTTTATGCTCGACAAATTTCATTACTCCTCGATGGACCTCTTTTTATGCACAGGAGAAAACCAAAGGTGGGTTTGCACAATAGAGGGCAAAGAGGTTTGTGAAAGTGCAAATGCGAAAATGTGAGAGCCTTAATCGACAAACCATCTTAATAATAAATAATAATGTTTAACTCTCAATATTTATTTGGGGATGTGAGTGTATTTTGAATAAATAAAATGAAGGTAGGTGTAAATTCATCAAACTTAAGAGGATGTGATTTTTTTTAAATGGGGAATTGAATGAAATTTGCCTTATTTTATTTTACAAATGAATAATTTTATTTGTAAATTAACTTTTGAAGTCTCCCTTTTTACACACATCATAATATTAAAACTCATATCATGTGAGAATAAAAACTTAGTGTTTACATTAAAATCGACGTATAAATAACATTTTTATTTACAAATAAACTTACTTTAAAAAATATTTTTATTCAAAAAGCCCTGCTAAGATCAAATGACAGAGATATTTTTTGGGGGAAAACAATTCAGACACGTGTAGAGTCCGATATTAATGGACCCGACTTCCATTGGTCACACTCTCTAGCCACGATTCATGTGGCAGGCATGAAATTCGCATTTCTCGCTTCCTTGCTTCTCTGGAAATCACAACAAAGCGTGGAGAAGATGCAACACAGTCACGCACTCTTCAATCCCGATTTCTCGTCGTAAATCATAGATAAATATAACCCCAAAGAACAAAGCTCATTCATCATCTCTTGCTCTCGCGCTTTTCGCTTCCAGTAAGGATTTTCGAACGATGCTTCAGCAGCCATTACTCTGCGCTTCAAGAGCCACCGCCACTCACTCCACACTGTTTACTTCCGCTTTTCCCGGCCGCGCTTCACTCGCCGGAAATTCTTCCGCCGCTGACTTTCGGTACTTCACTTGTAATGGCTTTCGATTTTTTTGCATTCTATTCATTCGAATTGAGTGAAAATAGCGGTTTCGAGAATTTGACGCGCTTTAGCTTATTGATCTGATTAGGTTCAAATTTAGCAAGCAAGCTTCGGGAAGCAAACTGAATAGCGGGCGTGGAGTTTTCAGTGAGGTGTGTATAATCGTAATGCACTCAAGTATTCTTCCAGTGTCTCTTCTCATAGCTGTTGTGGAATTTTTTGTTTGAAATTTTGGCTTAGGTTAGGCAACGGACAGTGGCAAGCTTAGGACAAGTATGGTTTACGATGCTCGCGCTCAAGAGGGTGTAGTTGAGGTATTTGTGACGGCTTCTAAGTCACTATCACTTTGGTTGTTATTTATTTATCTTATAGGAAATGATTTTTAATTCATCTTGATGTAGTGAAGGCTTGCCGGTTAAGCTGAAGTATATGTTATTTTTTTCTCCAGTCTGGATTCATTACAGAAAAAAATTTCCATTATAGCTGAATGCATACTGACAGACTGTTACATTCACCATGTATGATGAGTGAAATTTACTCAAATGTGTATGCAATGGCCATTAGATCACAGAAAGCACTCTTTCACTTCAGATGGGAGAGGGAAAAAAAGAAAAAGAAAAGATGGCTGATAACTTTGTTTCTTCTAGGTTGTGCAATTAATATAAGTTATTTCTCCTCTAGAAGGAGTGATCACCTTTTTAAAATTGTTGCCAATTATGACACATCTGTGCCTATTTGTAAAAGCTGTTTTCTCCACCGGGAGAATTCTGAAATTTATAGAGTAATTACAAACTGATTTTTGGTCCTAAACAATAGCTAATTAAAGTGCTATAAATGGTAACCTACAGCTGAGCTATCCTAATCAAGGAGATAATTGCATAATTACATAATTACAAAATTACAGCAGTACAATCCCATAGTATTTCCATATTTGAATGGGTAGATATTCTGCCAGAATATTTTCAGTAATGGTCAGATCTTATGCTAATATTCAACCAAAATATTTTCACCAATCAATTCCATTGACACTATTAATGTAGTGCGGCAGCAATTAATTGCATAGTGGCAAACTATAGTCATGTTTGGAGAATGTTTTGATAGTGGTTCCTTAAGATTCTACCGTGCAACTTCATGGAGCTTTGGTAATGGGGTTGTTTGTTGTTATACTTAAATCCCTTGAAACGAAGGTCAAGTTCAATGACAGGGACACTTCCTCCAACCTTGTGAGAACCAAGAACACTAATATGTTATTTGTTGTGTCCCTATTTGCCGAATGAGAAAGACATTGTTGTTTTGGTTCAGGTCAACTAAGTTTTGTGTTGGTTGTTGACGGTTTAACACAACCCTCCTCTTTCTAACTTCCCCCTCCCCTAACAAAAAGAAAAAGAAAGAAATAAAAGATGGCATGCATTATGCTGCAATTTATATTTCAGTGTGATTAGTATTATCCATGTTGAAATGGCTCTCCTTTTGATGCAATTCTAGGAAGAAGCCTTCGAAGTTGTAGAGAGCAGACCATCATGGAAAATTTTCCCAGGCCAGGCATTCCCATTGGGTGTATCAGAAGTTGACAATGGGATCAATTTTGCTATTTTTTCGCAGCATGCAACTGCTGTCACACTTTGTTTAGTCCTTCCTGAGAGGTAAATTTAAATATTCCTTTTGTACGATTAATTCAAACTTTAAAGCATATTCATCAAATAATTTTTTTGAAACTGTACTTCGTTTGATTTAAGGTTAACCGTATTATCCATTATTGACATGAATCTTTCATTACTAATGCTGCAGTTTGTTTTAATGATTAGCAACCTTCTGTGTATTTGCTCAAAATGTAAAACATGAAGAGAGCTTTATTAGTAAGGATTCAAGACTAGCATTGATTTTGAGATCAATTTAGAAAGCCGCCAGGGGTTGGGGTCTAGACGTAGATATATCTTGAGATCAGTTTCATATAGTGATGTGGGTTGGGTTTCTTTTGCATGGCCTTTTGATGTAGGAGCAACATAAATAAATGCTAAAACCTAGGATATTATACACACCAGGGAAGCATAACTACCATAGAAATTTTTATTTTAGCCACTCAGTCAAATTGAAGGTATAGATACCATGTCTTTTGAGATCTTAATCGTTCAAGGTCCTTATACATTTTTGAAGAGGGTACAGGCTATTCCACCTTTCAGATATTTCATGCTTCATACTTTTTGTTCATTTTAAAGACCAATATGTCTATTGCATGCAACATCTATTCAATTAGTGAGAGTTCTCTTCTATAGCATGAGCAGATGACAATGTGGTGGGGTTAAAGGATGAGGCGGAAAGTGATTGTGCAACATGAATGTGTTTTGTTTGATAAGATAAATTTTCTTGACTGTAATATTGCCTCCTGCACTTGTGCTATGAACCTTTATGCTTTGATTCTAGCCAGAGAACACCCCCCCTCGCCCCCAAAACCACCACCACCCACCCTCCAAAGAATGGTAATAGATGCCTAAAACTTATAGTTTACTCATTATCATTTGTTTTTGAAATGAATTTTAGGGGAAGCATTGGTGCATTGGACAGTGGCATGATGGAACTGACTTTGGATCCTCATTTGAACAAAACAGGGGACATTTGGCACATATGTATTGAGGTATATCTTCTGCTAGACTGCCTAAAAGGCTAAAAACCCAGCCTTGCCGTGTCTGTGGTTGAAATTACAACTTTCAAAATAGAACACCTATGCAATTATCAGAATTGCTTTCCTAATTGTATAAGTAAAAATTTCTGTGTATTTGTGCATAAACTTTTTGTTACTAATATGCAATGCTTTCCAGTTTCAGTGTTTTAATGTAGTGTCTGAAATGTTTCATTAAACAGATAAGTGCAAAATTTATTTTAATTACACTGCTATTACAAACTATTGACAATGATAGAGGGAAGTAATGGTTTGTCTGTGTGAGTGTAATGTTCTCATTGGACTAGTATCCTGCATGATTTAACTTGGTGTTGAATGGTGATGCACTTTGATGTAAGATTTAAACGTAATTGGACTGAATGTATCAAATTTGGTGCAGTTATGCTATAATGACTGTATATATGAAAATTTTCCATTTCAAATTTGATAAACCTTTTTATTTATCTCCTCCTGCTTTTTATTGGGAACTTGTAGACATTGGCTATAGTGTAGTTAAAAGCGCAAAAAGGCGTGCTTTAGGTGCTAAGGCAAGGTGACAGACCCCATTGAGGCGAGCACTTGCGGCACCTTGCAGGTTCTTATATATTTAATAGTTAATAGGAAAATGTCAAGTTATTTTAGTGAAGTTCTCAGCCCATTAAAATATTATACAGTATATTTATACATAATAATTACATATTTTACTGCATTTTAACGTCTCTCTTTACTGAAGCGTTTGCCTTTTTTACTCCTCTCACCTCAAGGTGTTATAAAGCCCCTAACACCTTAAGAGCGCTTTTCGCCTTTGCCTACCTTATGGATGTGAATATTCATTAATCAGGAGATAACCTGTTGAAACGGGAAAACATCTATCATCAATGTCTTCTATTTTGGAGGGTGTCTTTTATGCCACACAGTTGCATTTTTCCTTTAATCTGTCTAATAAAGTTTCTTTGTGGCAAAAAAATAAAGGTTTATTGTTCTATTGAAAAAGGTTTCTTTGGGTCAGTTAGCTTGGTTGATATTTAACAAATGGAACTCTTCTATGGTGACTATAAAATGTTAATTGGTATTTCTTCTGGTAATTATGCATGTTTGGTGCTTAACTTGTTTGTTATGAGAATCACCTTGCTATGATAGCATCAGCCTGACTCTTGGTAGAAAATGATTTATGGTTAGGTAATGAAGTTCTCTGGTATAAATGTATATCATACTGTTGTTAATTTACCTTGTACAAATTGTAATAAAAGGAACTAAGACCGTCAGTTTTCTGTGACACGAGTGCTGGTGCTAGTGAAGCTACAGGCTTGTTAGCTGTACATATTTATTTCTTCCATTTTACTGAAGTTCAATATTGCTTAGATTGCACAGAGTTAGTAGCATTTTATATATTCTCACTTTTTTTTTTTGTGCAGGATCTTCCTCGGAGCAATGTTCTGTATGGATATCGCATGGATGGACCTCGTGATTGGAGTAAGGGGCATCGATTTGAGAGCAGCATTATGCTTGTTGATCCTTATGCAAAACTAATTGAAGGTCGACGATATTTTGGGGATATTAGCATGAAGTTGTCTAAGTTTCTTGGCACATATGACTTTGACTGCTTGCCTTTTGACTGGGGAGAAGATTACAAGCTTCCGAATATTCCTGAGGTTAGGTATTTTACCTGCATAAATGACTGTTGTTGCTCCTAAGTGATACAATATTTTTCCTGTGTTAACGGTGTGTTTGAAGCTATTAAAAAACCGCATGTGTGAGTATAATGAAGTCAGATTTTAAATAGATGTTTGGTAACCAACAAAATCTCTTAAAACTGGTTTTCTTATAAATCAATTTCAGCCAAAACTCGTTATACAAAAAATTATTTTAAGTTGCCTTTATCTAATCCTATTCTCTCTCTCTCTCTTTCTATTATTTTATCATTTCTCAACAAGTATAGAAACTAATTAAATTAACTTTTTACGTTAGTTTCAGACCACACACTATTTAATCATAAACTAATTCACTTGTTAACAGCTAAACCTATCTAGATTTATGTTGTATCATGTTAGATTAGTTTTTTTGTACACTTTTACTTCTGATGTCTGGTCACTGGTGGTTTTCATTTGACTGAGAATATGACAGCATATTTTGTATTTTGTCTGGTTGAATGAAGTCTAATGCTTGCTTCTATATTCATTGTGCTCCATTGATACACATGCAGAAAGATCTTGTTATATATGAGATGAATGTCCGTGCATTTACAATTGATGAATCTAGTGGGTTGGATAGCAGCATTCGTGGCAGCTATCTTGGTGTGATTGAGAAGGTAATATTTGTGTATACGCTGAATACGATGCAGTAGTAGATGCGCGAGTATTAGTTTAAAAATTCTTTTTCTTTGTTCAGTAGTTGTCCTAGATAATATTAAATAAAGCCTAATGTCAAAACAATAGCGTTAAAATATTGTCAAAAGTAATATGTTGTCCTTCTGGAAAAAGTAGTAGAAGGCGGACCCCNCACACACACACTCTCTCCACCAAAAGGGAGCTGATTTGGAGAGTTTCAGTTAGAAATGTCTAAAAACAGAATGTGAGCATTTTTCTGTCTCACTAATCCTACTTTGATAGGATGGGATACTTTCCAAAGAGCTATAATGAGATGATAGAATATTTCTCTGGTCCTTCGTTACAAACATGACCCAACAAACCTTTATACAATATGTATACAAAATTTATGACTGCTAAAATATGTGAATGAATGAGATCTTAGAGTCATGTTAATCCTTCTACAAAAGGAGAGAAAAATCTATTGTTTACCTGTTGTGCACAGAATTGTAATGCAACTAGTACCTACCAAGTTCCATTCTGTAAAGTGGTACAGTCTATGTAGCACAGACACTGAAACAGACATCGGAGACGCCGAAACTGACATGGGACATGAGGACATGGACAAGGAAGACGCCAAATTTCAGAATTTGTAGGATATGGACATGACATATATATATATATATAATGAAAATTTTAAATAAAAAGATTTGTTATCATATATAAGCTTCATTTCAGCCTTATTTTCTTTGTGGAAAAAAATTGCTTAAAATTTAAAACAAACTTTAAGTTGGTGTTAAAATGGCCTTGTCTATGTCATGTCTTACTGTGTTGGAGTTGAAAAGAATAATTTTTAAATCACATACAGCGTGTGTTGTTAGTATGGTATACAAGACCCAACACTTTGTGTTTGGCACATAGACACAGCCCTCAAACAATGAGTCTTACATCTGTTCTATGATAAAGTATATGGAAGGTTCATAAACCTAGCAGTTCTTAGATTCTATATTACTGCAACATAGTAAAAAGAAGCTTTATATGTACATGTTATTTAATTTAATTGGAGACTGTATTTTTGCTGTAATTTCGTCAGATAAAAGAGGAAAGAAAGCTTTAATGCGAAAAGCTTTTCTGGATGGGGTTGCACACAAAATTATGTTATCATTAGGTATCACAAAATATGAGGGTGTATACAATGCTTTAGAAGTTACACAATGTCTCCAATTTTAGGAAATATGGTTGACTAATGATTATTTGTTGTTATGTTCTTTGTACTTATTATTTATTGCCTTTCTTCAGTTTAACTTATTTTATTGCTCACCTATAAGATCCCACACCTTCTAGAGCTTGGTATAAATGCAGTGGAGTTGCTTCCTGTCTTTGAGTTTGATGAATTGGAACTCCAGCGGCGACCAAACCGCAGAGATCACATGGTAATTTAGAAAAGTGTTATAATCTAATTTTTGGTCATAAAAGTTTCCTATGGAAGCTCTTCATTATGTTCTGTGTGGTCTTAGTCCTATTAAATAAATAAAATTATTCTCTCTGGCTGTTTACTCATAAATTCTGAAGAAACAGAACATGTAATAACTGAACACATATATAGCAACACAACTTCACAACTATGTTTCAATTTTCGTTGAAGTAATGTGCAAATATGAAAACACCAGATATGGTTAGTGATATGTTAAATAGATCGGTGTATGTAACTATGACTTATTAAGTGACCCTATATGGTCCTAACAGTTGATTTTGTTTTTGCTTTACAAGATTAATACATGGGGTTATTCAACAATAAATTTCTTCACTCCTATGAGTCGCTATGCTAGTGCTGGTGGAGGACCAGTTAATGCTTCCCTAGAGTTCAAGCAAATGGTTAAAGCCTTACATTCTGCTGGCATAGAGGTAATGTTAATATTCTACTGTCACATGTTTGGGGTGAAATCATGCTTTATATTTTGATTGCCTGGTTCTGTCTTATTTTATAGTCCTCTGGCCCTTTTAACTTTTCGCTTGACAAATTTGATAAATTCCCATATCAATGACTGGAATGTACAAAATTTGTCACGCGGCAAATAAAAAGGACCGGAGGGAGTATCATATAACTAGGGCCATCAAAATGAGTCAAACCTGTCTTCCCAACCCATTCACCTGTCATAATTTGGCAGACTGAGCGCAGAAAATTTAGAACTGTTTAAAATTAATTCACTTTCAACTCAACCTGTTTGTTTATTTATTTATTTTTTAAAATAAAGTTATATTTTGACCATATCTTTGTCTCTTTTTGGTTACTTTTTATTTAAAATAATTGCATTTTTATGTAGTTTTTGAATTTTTATTTGGATGTAGTTTGAATTTAGCTGAGTTATATTGTTTTTGACCAATTAAGTGGGAAATAACACCCTTCAAAGTACACATTTAAGATTTGAAAAATAATTAAGTAAACGGGCTACTCCATTTAGGCCTACAGCCTTAAACAGGCCAAGTTATTATATTGTTGACTTATTTAGCCAACTATAAGGTTGGTCCAACCTGTTTAACTTGCATGCCTAAATGGGAGGGGTGGGCTGACCTGTTTGACACCCGTGCATCTAACATCTTATATGACTTTCACAATAAATCCTATCCATTCTCAGGTTATTTTGGATGTTGTCTACAATCATACTAATGAGGCAGATGATGCCAATCCTTACACTACTTCATTTCGTGGGATAGATAATAAGGTAACTTTAGATTCTTACTTTTATTGTTGGCATATATGTTATTTGTGCATTGGATATCTTTTACAGTATGGCTTGATTGTTCTTATTAATTAGTTAGTCCTATTATGTATATATATTTAGTCTAGCCTTACCTTGTGGGGAGGCTATTTCCAAGACTTAAACCTGTGACTTCTAGGTCATAATGCAACTACCTTATAATTGTGTTATGGCTCACCCTTTTACCTTATTGGTGGAAAAGAAGATACATTTTTTTTGTTAATTAAATTTAATATATAAGACTCCAAATAGCATAAGATACATATGCAGGTTAAATACAAAATGAGGTGAAAAGAAAAAAAATCATCTAAAAAATAGGATTTATCATATATTAATGAACAAATCGGGAGCTGGCATTAAGAGATCCACGTAAGTAATATTATCAGTAATTGTGTTTGGCATTATCCATGCATAAAAAAAGTTAGGAGGTGAGCAATCCAATTGCTTTAAGCTCTTGACTTGAGTAATGGATAGATAAGGTCTGTTCCCTCTGAAATTTTACAAGTACAATACCAGCTTACAACCACAATTTATAATGCTACAATTAAAAAAGCATTTCCTGGTGAGTTTCTCTCTCAAGTTGTTCACTTGTCATTGGAAACACTATTTAGCTTTGTTATCAAAGCATGTCACTCAACCCCTTTGAACATCAGCTTATCCTTTTAGGACTTAGTTATTTTGCATCTTTGGGAGGGTGTCTTATTCTCTTTTGTTCCGTCCCTTCATTCCTAATAAAATTTCTTTCTTTCAATTTTTTTTTTAGCTTTGTTATCATCTATTCATTGACAAATTTATTAGTCTTTGTTTGTCTTTAGTTACATGTATTGAATAATGAATTTCTTTTTCTTTACTTAAACGGTATTAATTTCTACAGGTTTATTACATGCTGGACAACAATGGGGAATTGCTGAACTTCTCTGGCTGTGGTAACTAGCTATTAAGATTTTATTTTTTACAGCTTTGTTCATTTGAATGTACAGCTGCATGCACCAATTTTTAGGTTATATAATGAAGCATATTTCTTCCACATCTTCTCATTTTTATCATGTCTGTTCTTGGAGAAAAAAGTAAATCTAGAGAGAAACTGACAAAAGGGACAACAGACTAGAGAAAAAGGAGAAGAGAAGAAGGATAGTGAGTTATTAGAATGGTTTTGTGTAAATTGATTGATGGGTTGTGTTTTTGGGTTAGCCTGTGTCAAGCCAAGGCTTGCCTCTAAAATGTTCTAGGCCCAAGGTTTGTTGATCATAAGCTAGACTTGGGCCTAGAAATGTTTGGGAAAGACCTCTAAAATTCATTGACAGTTGTAATGGCAAGAAATTGGCACAAAAAGGAATCACAGTTTTAACGGAATTGGATTACTTTTATTAATTACTTTACTAATGCTTGAAGTGTCATGGTATCATTACTTCCACCTATACACAAGCATGTCAATACCATGTAGTATGTGTATTTCTTCATTAACACAATGGAGACTTAGTTCTGCAGCACGAGGTACTTCCATGAGTTATGTATAAGTAACTTGCAAAATTCCTTGTTTTCCACAGCACACAGTAGACAACTCCATTATGTGGAGCTGTGCATTTTCCTTATTTATGCAATACTTCTTTTTTTTCTGTGACTATTTGAGGAATAAATAGTTCTCTTTTGATTTTAATTGTCACTAGCAAAATTTTAGTATGCATTGTTTGATTCATGTAGCTCACCTAGTGGAAAAGGACTTAGTTGTTAGTGTAACAATATCAATAGTAAATTCTTCTCATTCTGAGTGAATATTGATCGTCAGGAAATACATTGAACTGTAACCAACCTGTGGTCATGGAGCTCATCCTTGACAGCCTAAGACACTGGTATGGACTACTTAAATAAAATTTGCTATTTATATGATTGCTGATTGTATATATCTTGTTTAATCCAGTGGAATTGATCTAAGACCAGCTTCTCCTGTCCATTTGTGTATTACACAGATTTCATACTTTAGAATTTCTAATTTTCTGGTTCCTTAAACCATTCGATGTTCAATTGTTCACGAGGTTCTCTAAATTGTTAAGATTATCCCTATTTGTCTTTCGTCTTTTGTTGACTCTTTTCTACTCAGTAAGTAATCATTAATTATCAGTTTGTCTCCATGAGGGTCTAGTAAATTTTACCTATCTTTAATCCTTTAATTTTTCAAATGTGGAATGAATCATCTTTTGAGATGCTGCTAGAAGTACTAACCAATTGAAACTAAGGTCATATTTCCCCCCCTTCTTTTAAGCCCCTAATTATGGAACTACTTTGTGATTTGTATATTCTTTTTATTCTGTTAGATTGAGTAGCTAATTTACGTCATCTTAACCTTCTTTTTTTTTCACCTTATTTCAGGGTCACTGAATATCATGTCGATGGATTTCGATTTGATCTTGCAAGTGTGCTTTGTCGAGGAACTGATGGTTCCCCCCTTAATGCTCCCCCACTTGTTAGGGTATGTTTAATATGCACTTCAGTATAGCTATAATTAATCAGTTTAGGTGGAATTTTCTTCAACAATGATATGGGGTTCATCAGTTTGGTTCAGTCATTTGGGATCACTGATCATGTGAAAAGGATGCGAGGCAAGGGTCGTGTAATACATAATGGAACACTTAAAAAGTTCTAGACATCATAGATTTTCTCATGCTGCAGCTGCAGGGTTCCTATTAGTGTCCATGATTCTTAGCTCTGAATATTTGATTTGCTAAAGGAACAATGAAACTAGACCTATATAGATTGGGTCTAATTAAGCAAATTTTTGAACTGAAAACAGTCAATTTAAATAGGTCTGGTTTAATGGGTTTTGGACATATGAATTGTTCCTACATCTTTCATCAGTATTAAAAAACAACCTCCTTGGTTATCAAATTATAATTTAGAGTTCAAATTTTATCACTTCTTAGTAACATTCCAAGCAATTCATACCAGTGAGGACTCTGCATTTAGTATCAGCAAATTTGCGGCTCACAATTAGCTACTATGATTGGAGTGGAGGCATGCAGAGCATTAGATAAATGGAGGGACGGGGTGGGTTTCTGACATGAAAAGTAAAATATCAAGGGGCTCCATTTGATCAAACAGGAAATATGTAAAACTATATAAAGTTGTGTTATTAGTTTGTCGGTCAAAGTGGCACACAAAAGAGTAAATTAGCCCCTTTTAAAATTAGACAAGAGAACTGATTTAAGATACACATGGCCTGGTAACCAAAAAAAAAGCATGACCTGAAACCAAAAGAATGATTGAAAACAAGCCCGTCCAACAAAAGTGAAGATGAAAATGCTGAATAAAAATTCTGGCTTTTTGCTCCATCAAATAATGCACCAATCACCAGCCACAAGAGCACAATTTTCATAGCGCCTTATTCTCCTCCAAAACATGAAAACAGGTAGAAAAGACAACCTACAAAATAGGTGGATGCGGAGCTACCCATTATCCAATAAAAATGAAAGCCAATGAAACCTGGATTTAGTTAAGTTTATTAAGTTCGGGATCAGTTTTGGCTAGTTTGGTTTCATCTAGCCAGTTTGGTTTTAAGCACCTCTACAATTTATAGATTTGAAGTCAATCTTTGAGTGATAGTTCTCTACCTCGGATAGGAAATTTGTTAAAATTTGATTTAGTTAGCTGGTCTTATCTCTATTTTCTTTTGCAGGCAATTGCTAAAGATGCAATCTTATCAAGATGTAAAATTATCGCAGAGCCTTGGGACTGTGGAGGCCTCTATCTTGTTGGAAGTTTTCCAAACTGGGATAGGTAATTTTTTTCCGTTAATCTATATTGTTGAGTTAATATGATTATGCTACAAATAACTTTTATTATAATCCTGCAAATCATGAAAGTTGATGAATTTTTTGCTTGGTTGATGATAGAACCCCCCCTCCCCCCCCAAATTACTAATGTGTATACTACAAAAGAGAGGGTGGGAAGTAGAGGATCAACACAAAGGAGGAGTTAATGGGAATTGGAAAGCTAATGAGAAAATTTGTGCTAATTTGTGCTAAGGAGCATATCCAAATGCTGAGCTGACTAGCAGTCATGACAGGGGGGGAACTCGGTGTGGGAAATGAGAATGTAAGAGGGAAGGATAGATAGTTTAAGGCAGACAATTACTGAGTGAGAATTTTGGAGGGTTACAGGTCCCTCCAATGACCTGTGGTATTTTATTTCTTTCTTTTTGCTTTGAGGAATCCCAGAGGTCTATCTTGTAAGGAGGCAGGCTCAACTTTTCCATAAATAAATGAGATTCACTGAGGTTCCGATCAATTGAAAGCAAACAATTTCACATGTGAAGTCTTCATGATCTTTGCGATCTTGATATTGTGAATAGGTTACTAGTTTTAGTTATTTATTTCAGTGGCTTGCTATGATGATATTTGAAATTCCTCTTAGTGACAACTTTGCTAGTGCTTAAATACGAAATGCACACTTTCTATGACAAAAATCAACATGAAATTATTTAGTGATTCTAATTCTGTTGTTGAATTCATTAAGGTTGTGGGACATGATATTTGGTTTTGAGCCCTTTAGCATGAAATGGCCACTTCAACACCATGTGATCTGTGTTTGTGCTAATTATCAAAATCATCTTCCGAACTGCATCAGTATGATTTTGTTTAGAAGCAGAAAATATGATTTTTGATGACATTATCTGCATATATTTCCTGAAACTGAATCCTTCTCTAGAGAAAGTTAGTGTTAAAATAGAAAACCTGTTTCCTCCATATTTTTCTTTGATGTAGATGGGCTGAATGGAATGGGAAATATCGTGATGATATGCGGAAATTTATCAAGGTAATTCTGAGAGGAAGAAAGTACCCAGTTTAGATTGATCCAGATTGTTTGACCTTTCTTTTGGTTGGTTAAATAGTATAAATTCCAATGGCAGCTCCATGCTTGTAAAAGGCAAACACAGATTAATTGTCTGTCTATTAATATGTTAAATGGGAAGCAAGAAACTATGAATATATTCAGATTAAAAAACTGGTTGGCTTTGCATGGCACTATGATTTGACTTGTTTATTTTATTCCTGATTTATTTTCTCCTTTTGAAAACATGTTCTAGGGTGATCCTGGTATGAAGGGGAGCTTTGCAACTCGTGTTTCTGGATCTTCTGACCTTTACAAAGTAAGCATCATACTTATACCATGTCGACAAACAATTCTCCTAAAGCTTATGCTATTAAATGGAGGCTTGGGATTGTTTCTTTATAAGAACTACAAATATGAACTTTTGATGCTAGAATATTTAACTAATGTAAATTATTCTCAAGTCACAGTATTTACCCAACACATCTACCATAAATAATTTTCTCGAGGGCAATTTATTTTTACAACATGCTTGTCATAAGTGGCCATCAGAATTAAGGCTTTTCTAGCATTAATGAAACAAGATGCACCATCAAAGTCTTTCTTTTCCCCTCGTAAACTATCTTAGCCAAGCTTAGTACCTTTACTTATTATCATTATGATTCTGTCAAACTACCATGTGTCCACTGCTGATTTCTGATTCACCTTGAGTTGTTTTTTGGGTGCTTGTCAATGGGTGATATTGAGAGACTTGCTTTGTTTTATATAGAAAATAGACTCTTATTGACGCAACGCATTGGTGCAATGTGGCTCCCATTGTATGATATTGTTATGTCCCACATTGCTAAGGGATTTGATCAAGATTGTCTTTATAATAGCTTGGAAAACTCTCCCCCTTAACCTAGCTTTTGGGGTTGAGTTTGTCCTACTCAATATTAATATGGTATCATAGCCATTCTTGTAATTGATATTTGGCTCCGGCAAATGTCCAATCCTTCAAATTTTATGCTCCAGATGTATGGGTCCCGCAAACACCACCCCCAGGTTAGATTTTGCGGTTGAGTTAGGTTTACGCAATTCTAATAGATATCTTTGTTCTTTTTCATGGCTTCAATATTGTAGAAATAGAAATATCGTATTTTATTCCTGCCTTGGTTTCTCTCCAATACATTAGCCTACTTTGTCAAAGCAGTAGGTAGATTGTTTCCATCTTACTCCAACAATGTATTGAATTATGGGTCTATCTTTAATACAGCAATTTTCACTATACAAATTTCAAGATTGCAATATTCTGCTATGTAAATAATTCTATAATAATGGCTTCCCATCTTCATTTGTTTATCTTACAGGTAAACAAGCGAAGGCCTTATCACAGTATTAATTTTGTTATTGCACATGATGGGTTCACCTTGAGTGATCTTGTTTCATACAATGTCAAGGTACCTCTTCCTAATCCTTTTCTTCAAATGTTCATTGTTTATCAAAAACTAGTAACTTCCATGATTCTTGGTATTGTAGCACAATGAAGCCAATGGGGAAGGTGGAAAGGATGGAAGCAATGATAATTTTAGTTGGAATTGTGGTTTTGAAGGTAGCCTCCAAATTACAATGCTTTATTTGCTTTATACTGTTTACCTTTGCTTATTTTGTTTATTAACAATCTGGATACACAATGATATATTTATAAAATTTAAGTTTCATGAGTCTAATAGTACTGAATATCTGAAGAACACTCACACGTAGTGCATAGAGACTGAAATTCACCCTCTTCCAACTATGACTCTACAAGCTTCAAATGTCATCATCACTCAATATTATCTGACAATGTAATTCATAGTTAGTGACTCTTTCCCGCCCACAAAAGATCCAGTTTCTAACACTAGTATGATTGTAATTTTCTCTGAAGCTGAAGCAGAAAATGTCCTTTAAAAGCAACCATGTTACAGCCATTGGTAGCAACTGTATTTGTTGAATCATACATATCACAATCAATTATCTCATTTGGCGTGTGGTTAGTTATACCTAATCATTCTTCTTTTTGGAGACTTTGAGAAGGAAATGACTGAGGTTCTGATAAGTGAGCAATGTTTGGTTTGCTCTTTTGGAATGTGGAGCTTGCTACATATATTGTGTAATTTGTGTTTAATTATGATCACTTCCACAAACTGTTGTTTTTTGGTCAAAGATTGGAATTTATTATCATTTCACTGAAAACTGTTAATTATCTGTGCTTGTTTGACAGGGGAAACTGATGATGCTAGCATAAGAGGTTTGCGATCAAGGCAAATGAAAAACTTTCATTTGGCATTAATGATATCTCAGGTACATACTAGAAACATTTTGGCATGCTTCGGTTGTTTGTTAGCAGAAAATTTTGTTTGGAACCCCTTGCTCAATACTTTTTATCTTCAGTTTCATCTATTGAATTTTGGCCAATTTGTTTTTGCTGCATATTTTTTTGGTTAAAATACAAATAACCACCCTTCAACTTTGACCCTTCATCAAATTAAAAATATTGGAGCCTAAATTTATTTGTTAAAATGATGTGGCATACATCTTGATGCTTGATGGGCAATTGAGTCATATTACTTTATTTCATCCAATAATCACCCTTGTTTTATGTCAGAAATTCGAGCAACTTTGTTTTTGGCTATGCAGACTTTTGGCAAATAGCCATTTGGAGTTTCAATTTTGGTAGTTAGCCCGTCGTGGGTCTTTATATCAAAAGTTTAAGCAGGCTAATTGCCAAAGGGTCAGGGGGATTGTTTGCATTTTAACCTACCATTTCTTATTTTCTATAACTGGATGTGCAGTTTAGATGTCAGTACTATGTGGCCGTCTCAATTTGTTTTGCTTTTAAAGAAACATTAAAGACTCTGCTTCATGATTCCATTTGTTTGCATCTCTGCTTCATGATTCCATTTGTTTGCATTATGCAACCTCTCACACCAGAATAGGGATTAAAATTTTGTAATGAATGACCAGGGCACGCCGATGATGCTAATGGGAGATGAGTATGGCCATACTCGCTATGGAAATAACAATAGTTATGGGCATGATTCTGCCATTAATAATTTCCTTTGGGATCAGGCAAGATTATAACTTGGTATCATCCCTTTCGACAGCTACCTTGGGACTATTTATTAACTGCATAATAGTTTTTGCTCAATAGTTGGATGCACGGAAGAATGATCACTTCAGGTTTTTCTCCAAGGTAATAGAGTACCGGCATGCTCATGAAGTATTCAGTCATGAGAATTTTCTCAGCAAGGTAATCTGTTTTGCTTCACATTGTAAACTAATACTGCAAATGTTGAAGCAAGTACATACTGCCATTTGTGCTCATGGAACAATCTGTATTTTTGCAGAGTGACATAACATGGCATGAGGACAATTGGGACAATTATGAAAGCAAATTCCTTGCATTTACGTGAGAATATAGCGTATATTTAATTGGAATTTGGGATTGGAAAATCATATTGCATTTTTAGTAATGCTTTCACACATTGGAACACCTAAGCAGTGCCTTTAGACTTCATCTTGGTCTTGGAATGTACATTGAATATATACACGTGTTTTGAATCATTTTAGTGGAATGTCTATTGGTCACCATCAGTTAATTATGATTGACCTGATAGCATTTGCTTTGTGCTTGTGTCGTATGTGCATTCAGGCTTCATGACAGAAATGGAAGCGATATCTATTTGGCATTTAATGCTCATGACTACTCTGTTAAAGCTCTGCTTCCGACACCTCCAACTAAGAGGAGATGGTTTCGTGTGGTAAGTTTTATACAAAAAATGACTTCTTTTTTCTGTTGCATGCATAAATTACAATCATTGGGGCACTATTGTATGGCTTCATTCCCCTCTTTGCACGTGAGAAACAACCTCCCTGGTATGTGTTGACCTGTTATTTAAATAAAGTAAAGTACACTTTGCTCACCCTACTGAATTTGCAATCCAACTCCGCAATCCAAATCCATTTGACTCACTGACCTAACAGAGTAAGAATAGTTAGCCCGACATATGAGCATAAGGGAGAAGACCAATAAGAATTTACAAAATCATAGTATCAGATTTATTTATTTTTTTGGTAAAGAATGGGGTGCGCAGCACCCATTATTATCAGTTTTATACCTCTGCTATGACTAGAGCTTCTTGATGATTTGTGAGATGAGATGAGTACCTACGTTGTCTCGATGCATGCTGTGATTGACTCCATGGTGGTTATTTTATTTATGCTTCTGGTGAGAAATAGGATTTTGGGAGGAAATTTATTTGTCAGGCACTTCCATAAACTCTTCAAAAGAGGTGACATTCGTAGCAAAATGTTCCTCAAAATTTTCTATTCAGTTCAAGTTGAATTCTTGACCATATGCAGGTGGACACTAATCTCAAATCTCCTGATGACTTTCTCCTCGATGGTGTCCCCTGCAAAGGAAAAGCATACGATGTCGCTCCATACTCGTCCATTCTTCTTGAGGCGAAGTTTTGATTGCTGGGGCTTATGTTGCAACACGTGTCCCAACCCCTCCCAGAAAGAAAGGGAAAACAAAAGCTGTTATTATATACACAATACACGTATTTCGGATGCATGTTTAAGCTGCAATGGTCCAAGACGCCGATGCATTTATAAATTATTATAATACAGAACAGGAGAACTGAACCTGCACGGAAATGTTTTGTAGTTCAGCTCACGGATTTAGGGGAACAAAAGCGGTAGAGGAAATATGAACTAATATCATTTCCAGAATGGAGCAGTGCAGAGTCAGGTTACAAGCTACTTGAGGTTGATTTACGACGTTCAGATGATCGATTACAACTTTATTTATGCATACTGTAAAATTTATTTGAGTCCAATAATCGTTGCTATTTATCTATGTATTTGTATTTTATTTATTTGCGTCTCTTTTTGGTACAATAATTATTTGTATCTATGTATATGTAAAATTGATCTGAATCGAATAAATGTTTTTTTTAGTTAAATTTGTTTAAGGTAGCCTTTCACGGGGCTAAAATATGTTCCGAACTCAAATCCTTATTCTTCTTGTCAATTTCTTCCTTTTAATTAATGATAAAACTTGAGTCAATCTTAACAATTTTTTAAGTAATTCATTAGGATTGATGTAGTGGTAAGATATTTGAGTAGAATGCCTGCGCTCTTAGGTATATTATCATCAATATAATTTTTAAGTACCAAAAAAGAAGTAATTCAAACTTAGCACTAATGAATTGTTTCCGAGTGGTTTTTTTCTCTCTTCGATATTTATAATCTTTTTATTATTAATGTTGATATCACAGATATATTGACTTTTTTTACGGAAGATTATGCTGATTTATTTTTCGAGTTTAACTGTAACTATTATAAGGAAAAAGGTAATGGTGGGAAGAATTTTGTTAAGTTGTTAACTGGAACCTTTATAATATTATGATATAAAAAACGGTTGGCATAAGATGTTGATGAGTTCATTACCATAAAAAAAGAAGAAGAAAAAAAAAAGAGGTAGAGTTGCTAAGGTTAACCCCGTGACATAGTTAATTGCAGCTACATATGACTGAGATGGAATTTGGTTTTATTTAGATTTTGAAGGATTTATATTATGCTTGATTCCATCTAAATAATGGAACGAGTCGCAACGGAACGAGTTCTATACACAATCATTACAAATCTAACAAATCAAATAACAACATAAAAATAAGAGGAGAAATTAACAAGACGAAGACAAAAGTAGAAACACAATAATTTAACTTAGTTTAACAAATCTCATGTCTACATCTATTAAAGACCAAAGACTTTTATTATGAAAAGAAAAACAATAAAATATCACTTTGGTCTTATACCCAAATACCTTGATCTTATTCATAATCAATCATCTTTAACATTTAAGCATCTTTATTTAATATTCTCACAAAATCTCTTTATCCTATCAAATTTATTAATATCTTACTAAATTTATCAATAATCTTTAGAAATTATCCATATTTATAATCTATAATTTAAATTTTTATAAACCTGAGTATACTCATCTTATGATATACTCTTAGGGGTGTTTGAAAACTTTAAAAAAAAATCAGGTTAACTATGTATAAAATAAAATTAGTTTTGTCAACCTGAATAAAAAGAACTAGTTTTTTTTTATTAAATAGTGTTTGATTTGCAGTTAATTTAAAATTAATTTAAAAATATTTAACAAATTATTAATATCTATCTTGCTAAAATAATCAAATAAATTTATGGATATCAATACAAATATTTTCATACATCATAGTAATAAATTATCAATTTAAATTATTAAATACAATGTTTTGGTAGCATATAAAAAACTTGAAAAACATCTAAATAGAGTTGGTAAAAAAATATAATACATCAATTAAGTGAATTTTCTTCTCGTGTAAAACTTGCAATTGACCGCCTTAGCATATATCATGGGTCATGTGTCAACATACAAATTATAATCGCATACATTTAAAATAAAAAATTACAAGGCATAAGCAACAAAGCGGAATTGAAGCTACAGGCAGGGAACAAGCAAGCAACAGACACTTCCAAAGCAGAACGAACAAAAAGAAGTATAATGAAAAATAAATAATTAACCATCCACAATTTTATAAATAGTAACAAAATAAATTATTTTACTAATCTGAATTATTTGTGATTTTATTCATTGTTTGTCAATGGAGATAACAACACAAAGTGAAAATTAGATAATGATAAAATTTGATGAGATGTGAAATAAGAGGATGGATTTTAAATTAAAAGAGAAAGAATCTTAAACTTAAAAAAAATTGGAGCGAAATGAAAATTGAATCGGTGGAAAAAAAATATAAA
Source organism: Nissolia schottii (assembly GCA_003254905.1). Lineage (NCBI taxonomy): Eukaryota > Viridiplantae > Streptophyta > Magnoliopsida > Fabales > Fabaceae > Nissolia > Nissolia schottii. The sequence continues at coordinate 111,398 of QANU01041685.1, forward strand.
ATTAGATAACAAAAACCACTTTAAAATTAATTTCTTTACAAGACATTTTATTATAAAATCAGATTTAATAGTACCTAGTTAACTTGATTTTTAGAGTTGGTAAATATCCCGTTAAAAATATCATAAATAAAATCAATTACAACGCTAATAATACGAAAAACACATTAGCAAAATTTCCCAAAAGATTTCACACTTTTTGAAATTTTTATGTATGTGCATACATTATTTATTTTATGATAAGCGAATATATAAATTTAACTCTTATTATAAAGAGAAATTTAGCATAAAAAGTATAAGAATATATTTTAAAGTATGATATAAGTTTGAATAAATAATTTGAACATTTATCATAAAAAATAAATTAGATTGTTATTTATTTATTTACTTACTTATTTTTTGGTACATAATTAGAGTATCTCTTGTGGTTAACCATACTTGCCGAGTTGATGTTGTTTATATTAAATACTGGGTTACAAATAAATTGTATTCATACAGATCCCAAATAAACTAAAAATTTAAAGTCATATCCATTAATTATATGGAATTCAAATTTTATTGAAACTATCCATCTAATCTTATATGATAAGGGATTAGAAGTTAATCTTGGCGGTTGACTCGGTGGGACTTTGACAAGAAAATATTCGCCACACCAACAGTCGACCCTCTCATATATCTCTATATACATTACATACCCACACTCCAACCCTCTCTCTTCTCTCTTTCACTCTAAACCCTCCAAACTTTTTCTCTCTCTTCCTTAGCCATGGCCTCCCTTGCCTTCATTCTCTTCGCCGCCTTACTGGTTACCGGTTCTCTCGGTCAAGCCCCCTCCCACCCCCCTGCCCTCTCTCCATTAGCCTCTCCCAAGTCCTCTCCGCCCCACAAGGCCGCCGCACCTGTTCCTTCCCCTCAGACCTCCACTACTCCGCCTGCCTCACCCCCCACCGCCGCTTCTCCCGCCGAGTCTCCGGCTCAGTCCCCCACCGAGTCTCCTCCGGCTCCTCCACTCGCTCCCACCGGATCCCCCACAGCTTCCAACCCCTCCATCGGCCAGACTCCGGCCGAGGCTCCCGGCGCCGGCGCCGGCGCTCCCAGTCCAAAGAGCGGCGCCTCCCTCCTCCGCAGTGCCTCCGTCGGCGGATCTGTGGCCGCCTTCGCCGCCGTAGCTGCCCTTCTGATGTAGATCTGAGGAATGACGTCACCACCGTAGCTTGCTGTGTATGGTTAGGGCTTTGATTTCTATTTAGTGCTCTGTGTGTTCCCAGATTTACGTGCAGCTGGACTTAGAAACATTCAGTTTCTCTTATTTTTTTTATTTTTATTTTTTCTACCTACTTTTAGTTTTTAATATTTTGATTATGATTGTGTTTGGTGATGGACGATGATAGTGATATGTGGGAGATCTTTTGTTTGTTAGGGTTTGGATGATTCTGTTAGCTTGACTCCCTGAGACTACCATCATTATTATTATTATTATTATTATTATTATCATTATCATTATTATTATTATTATATTTTATCATTATTATTTATCATTGTCGGTCCTCATTGTGGGATTTATTGAGCTAAATTTGTAGAGTTTGAAACGGTAAGACAGAGCTTTATGTATATTAGTTAAGTAAATGAACATTGTGGAATAGCAAGCGTGCGTGAGAGCAGAGGATCTGATCTGAACAAGCAAAGGGAAGTGGTGGAAGGAACAAGTTTTTGTCGTGTTTTGGGGTCCGTAAACACGGCCCATCGACCGCTGGAGTTGTGGAATAGCCACAGCTTTTTAAAAAAATTTTAATTAATATATTTATTATAAACTACTCTTTTGCAAAAAAAAAAGAAAAAGAAAAGGTTTAGTGGCATAAAATAGAATAGTTGGGACAAAAGTGGGGTTTGAGATGTTGGATGGGGGAAAAAGGTGGAACAGGTGTCACATGCAAACACCTGTTTTGCGAGCTTTTACGTGTCACGGAGACGCATGTGCTTCGCAACCGATACTAGGAAAAAGATGACTTGCTCTCCCTGTAAGTTTGCTCCAAAAGGTAAAACCAACCCCTCTCGTATTTATTTATGCCCAAGGTTTTTACTTTTTATGCTTTTTTATTTCTATTTTGTGGAACTTGCTTTGAGTTTGCTGACTGGGCAACAGGTCAGGCCAGGGAACAAAGAAATTGAAAACCAATTCTATTAATTCTATTAAAACTTTTGTTCATAACTTTGATTAATTGTGGTATATAAAATATTCCTTTCTTTCACTTGAAAATGTATTGACGTGTATCAGATTCTTCTCTGGCGAAGATAATATGATGAACTTTTGTCTGGCCATTGCGGTACATTCCTGGTCATGATGGGAATAATTGGGTCTTGAGTGGTTGGTGCAGTTAGCCAACGTGAAATTGTAATGTGAGGTTGATATATGTGAGTTGCAGGGTTAGTGATTGTGATTTACGATATGACCATTGACCATGGATAGGAAGATTACGTTCTTGATTTTGTTAGTTTTGGCTTAATTTTATACAGTGCGCATCCTGGACCACATTACAGATTACATTATCGATTTTGTTTATTTTAGCCACATTCACTCCCTCTAAACGTAGGATTAACATGAAAGAGGATATAAAGATTTACTCATATCTTTATGTTCATCCCTCTATATCAAATCATTTCTAAGCTCTAAGAGACCATGGCGATACTCTTTTTTTGGGATGTTTTATTGAAACGACAGAGGACTTAAATTTTACTTAATTGGCCCCTTTTATTTTAAAAGTTTGACCCACCTTTATAATGCTGGCAAAGTTAACTAAGCTTTAAACAATCTTAATGGACTAGTGTGGAGCAGTAAGCGAACTAGTTTTTGGTACACACTGCAAACTTTACATGTTTATTATGGATATGGTATAAAAGTTTTCTCCCTTCTGCATCCTTATTCCTTTTCCTTCCTCTTTGTTCCTCCATTCTCCTAGACAACATTACAGATCTAGGCTATGCTTGTTTGAGTGAGTACAAAATATGAAGTGCACAAATGAAGAATGGTAGAAGGGTTTTGATTTCTGCTTTAGATGAGTTTGGTATGCGGATAAAAGTAGACATTTTTCGTGAACTAGATTTATTTGTAATGTTACACATTTCTAATTTATGAAATCTTTCACCTCATTTTTCACTCTTGAAAATTTTCCGTGCCATGGTAGTCAAAATTTGAGACAGTAAATGAGTTGTATTCCACTCTCAAATGTCTTAATTTCTAAATGCATCAAAGAAGAAGTGATTTTCCTTCTAAATTGGGCAGATTTTGTTAGAAGAAAAACCCTTCTATTTTTCTTCATGTGCAGTGTACTTCCAAAACTTTAAGCTAGTGTGGTTTACACTTCACACCCATCATCTTTCTGCGAGTGCAATTTGCAATAGGTGGTGCGGGTAAAACACTAGAGAAAATTTCTACGCTTTTGTAATTTTATACACATTTATTTTATAGTACATGTACTAAAATAAAGGCATCATTGTTTGTTTTTTTAGGCTCTATAAATACTAAAGTCCTATCAAGGATAACCCTAACACAACATGAACATAGAACATACCTTGGACCTCTCTTCTCCGCCTCTCAAAACTCTCTCATGTCTCTGTGAATCTGAATCCAATCCCAGAATGTGTTGGCAACTTCACCGGAGATCGAACCTAGAATCTGCCGCACTATGCCTAGCCCATCAATGCTCATGAGCAACAGGTTGCGCTCCTTAAGTAGGAAATAAGTAAATCTTTAAATTTATTCTTGGAGTTATCAATGTAAATAGTTATATTAGCTTCTGTAATTGTCAAAAGTCAATTAAATTAATTATTAGGAGCAACTAATTTAACCTATGTCAAAGGATTAATTTGATCAGTTTTTTATGACTTTAGAAAGTAATATGATTATTTTCATAATATGATGATGAATTTGACTGATGTGGATAACTTCAGGGTTAAACTTAAAGATTTACCCAGTAGAAAAGCAAGAAAAGAGGCTCACAAGAATATTTTTACACTATTAATTTTATATACTTTAATTTTATGGTATATGCACAAAAATAGCTATATTGCAGGCATCTTAGGTAAAATGAAGAGTATTATATTTTTTTTTTAACTCTATAAATACTAGACTCCTCTATTTAGGGTAGGGATAACACAATTAAGAGTATAAATTGCATTTTCTCTCTCCACGGTGATACTCGTGTTTTTGTGAAAGAGTTGTATTGTGTTTGGTTACTGATGCAGGACACAAATATCGAAAATTCTATTTAGTTATGAAGACATGTACAAAAACTTGTCTTAAGATAGAAAATTAATATATTTTTTATACCTCCGTTTTGCTAGGATACAGAGATAGAAGAAGGAGACAACACTTTAATGAAATTTTTTTCATCCAATTTTTTCCATGACATATTTTTTTATTGGCAATTTTACCCTTAACATATGAAAACAAGTCTAACCACTCACTACCACCTACACCACCAATAAATTATGTTTTGTATATCATCATCAATAAAATATAAGACTTACTTTATGTTTCTATCTCCATGTCTCTAGTTATGTTTTGTATCAATTATTGTCCAAATTTTGATATACAAATAGCAATAGAAAATCCGTTGGTCTCTACCTGGATGTAAGCACCGCCCTTGAATATGTTGCTCCAAATATATGTTTTACAAATTTTTACCTAAAATATTCTATTTCAAAAAAATATTTAATTATATTTCAAAAAATTATTACCTTTATTATGGAGAGAATGATTCTATGCACCACATTTATTATCTTTTATTTTATAGGTTCTAATATCATTTTAATAATAGATAATAAATGTAATGCTCAAAATCATTTTCTCACATTGAAGAAAAAGAATTTTTCTTGTATTTCACTCCAACAAACGTTGAAGGGATATCTTAACTTACTCTGAAATGGATATTCCAACTTCTAATTTACTAACTACTTAAAATAAGCATTTTATATAATAATCTTAATAACCCGTAACCACCAAATACATTAGACCAAAATTAAAAATAAGGAAGAAAAAAACGTGGGAGACTTTCCTAGACAACTAAGTTACTAAACACTACCAGAACCTCGACCAATACTCAGAGAAAAATCTGAATAGACCAAACACAAAAGAAAGAAAGAGAGAGAAAAACAACCATAGAAAGCACTGCCTCTGCCCTGGCTCTCTCTAACAATCTCATACCAAACGCAGAACATAAGAGATCCAAGAAACAATGAAGACAGCAGCAACAATTGGGGAGACCCTATTTGCTGAAGAAGTATTTGATTTAGTGGTTGGAGTAGTAGTTGTAGTGGTGGTGGTGCCATCAGAAGGTGAAGCAGTCCCTGATGATGATGAGGAAGAGGAAGGAGAAGTGGATTTCCCAGCAGGCTTGACAGTAACAGCAAGCTTCATGCCACCAGAGCAGTGTCCAGGGACAGAGCATATGAAGTAGTGAGTGCCAGCTGTCTTCAGGGCAATGGAGGTGGCCCCACTGCTGTCTGTGCTGATTGAGTTTCCTGCTGTGCATGATTTGTAGTCACTCTCTTTCACCTCATCCACTGTGTGCCCAGATGGATAGTTGAAAACTGTTTTCACAAATATTCGAGAGATTTTGATTAGTAGCATATTTACAATGAGTAATGCTACACTGGTACACTCTAAGAAGACTTTCCAGAAATTAAGATCCGTTGTTGGATGGACTAAAATGATATCATCGACTTATGAGTGTAAGTGTTTTTGTTTAGTTTTTCTTTTTCTTTTCCTGATGTCAAGAGAAGTGATATATGTTTTGCATCTTACTTTGCTAATCTAAACTCACTTTTTTAGACATCATTTCCGCACATAATAAACCAATTCTTTCAAAACCAAATCTTTTAAAATCAACTATTTCAACTTTAATTATTTGGAAAGCAATTCTACCACAACCTAAACCCAACGACCCTTAAATTTGGACAAAAGTCCTTACTTTGTTAACATTCTCCATTTGCAATTATGCTGGAAATAAAAGGGTCTTTTTCTTAGTTCTTACCAAGGCTATCACCAACAGCAAAGGTCTTGTCACTAGCCCATGTGCTATAATCACTCCCAATGCCCCAGCCTGATTTATCTCCCACGGTGTACACAGTTGCCAAGGTTGGCATCACCATGCTGATTGCAAGAAAAGAGCTCAAAACCAAGGCATTAGAGAAAGCCATTTTGATGAGATAGGGAAGTGAAGGGAAAGAAAGGAAACAAAGATTACAGAGGAGGCTCTGATTTGATTTTGCCGTTTGGGAATGAGTTTTGCTTTATATATAATTTAGGAAAGTGGTTGTTGGAGTTGTTAGAGTTAGGCCCAGCTTTGTCCAAGTGTGCATGAGGATGACTTGAGTTACACTTCTTACCTAATCTCAAGAAAAGAAGTGGGTCTTATGTGCTCTTTCCTAATCCCATTATACATGAGATTATGATGTAGTGGTTGGGTGGAATTATTTTATTCTATTGCAATTACTGTGTCGTTGACAAAAAAACTACCAAAAAGACTTCACTTTTTTAAACAGCCTAGGATTCACTGTTACTATGTTAGTTTCATGATATCTATCCCAATATTAAATTAACTCTGTTGTATTTGGTTTTATGGAAATGTATAATTCTAATTTTGTGGCAATCTTTGTTACCGTTGGGAAGGTTATGTGTTGGTGCTTCAAAGTAAAACTTGTGGATTAGTATTTTGGATGAGGGTCCCTCAATATCATGCATTATTACATAGCGAGATCATTGGTTTGAAAATGAATGAATGCTTGCTTAGAACCTACTCATTGTGGTTTACACAGTAATACATATGATATAATATCCTGAACCCTTTACAACCAAGGAGTTCCGAAATAATCTTGGCATGCCAAATAGGTATTATTAATTCATAATAATAAAGTTCTAGACATCAACATGTGCATGAATTCTTAAATAGAGCTCTGTTATCATCATCCTTAAGGTACACAACACATTTGATTGGGTATGTACCTTGGGGTGATATTGGACCATTTAAGGAGAAGGAAATTAGTAATCACATGATGAGTAATTCTCATTATTTTTGTTCTTGACTTTTCTATTTTCTTTCACACCCTCTAGAAAGTGTAAGAACAATTATTGAATTGGTCCCTATACATAAAGAGTTCTGACATTGAGGAGCAGTTCAACCGCTTGAGTAAATTCACATTTGAGTACTGGGAATTATAATTGTGCCTCTCGAAATATGTATAACACAAAAATGGGTAAATTTTTTTTTATAAAAATAAATAAATAAATAAATACTACTCAAGTCATGCAACAATGGAAGGTTCAAGTAGCATAGTTCCTTTCAGAGATTTCTTTAGAGGGAAGCAAAAACAGCAAGTCAGCAGAGAAAAAAATGTGGTGAACGTGTTTACGTGGCAATGAGAAGCAGAAATTGCTTATAGTGATGACAAGAATCGGGGGTTTGGGGGAAAAATGTGATATCCGAAAATCTTGATTCTAACTGCATACCAACCACTATGACGATTCAAACCGGGCTTCATGGGCTTCATCTTTAGAGATGAACTAATTATGGCATAATTCATTAAATTTGAAATTATCAAAAGCATATCATTCCATTTGTGTAATAGAATAAAGTTGGAACGGTTGGGGTTGTTGGGTCCCTTGCTTTCTGATCAACAACTATAGTTATTGGCTAGTGTCAAGGGAACAATTATTGTGTAGACGGATAAACACCACACCCCTATGAAACTAGTAGGATAAAAACTTGAATTTATCAGATCTTGACAGCAACTAGAATGAATTTGGGTCCGGGGTGGGTTGTGAGTTTTCTTATTGTTTTTTGCTTCCCTATGTACGATCCTTTTGACACTTTGTTGTGCTGTAATTTAATCATCGAAAAAAGCAAATAGAATGAATTTGGCAGTGTGTTTGATTTATGGTTGACAAATCTTGGTTTGGTCCAACAGAAAAGTAATTCTCTTTTTTCACTTATGCTCAATTATCATTTGTGACTAAAAATCATGTTGAAATGGTGTTTCGGTCCAACAAAAACGCAATTCTTTTTTCAGTAATTCTCATACTACCATTTCTGACTTAAAACCATGTTGAAATGTTGGTTTGGTCCAACAGAAAAAGCAATTCTTTCGCAGCCTTTCTCAGACTACCATTTGTGACGAAAAATCATGTTGAAATGTTACTCAACGCACTTGTTAACATACGATCTGAACTCTTACTTGACTACTTGCATATTTGATCTCCAGGTAAAAACACCAGTCAATTTTGACAATCATTAAAAATGAAAATTTCTCACTTTTAAAACTTTAGAAATAATTTTGGACTTCATTCATGAAATCGCAGTCTCGATTCAAAAAGCCTTCTATATCGTGGCTTAATCTATATCCTCAGCAGAAGGTGCTAGCCAGCAAACAATGCGTTAGAGATAGCCCTACTGACAACAAAAAGAACTTCCCAGCCACCAAAAGTACCAAAAATAACTAGGCTAAGATAAAAAAGAAGAGATATGTGATCCCTTTATTATGCCACTTTTGTAGAGTAGGCCATGTTACTAATTGTGCAAATTTTAATGCATGACATAATGATGAATGGCATATGAAGTAATGATCACCATAGAAGTTACCACACATGCAAGCAGAAAATGTTAGAAGTAACTGAATAACATAGTATAAATTAAGAGCTGATATAACAACTCGAAAGCAGCAGAATACAGCACAAACACTTTTTGTTTGGTCCAACAGACCAAACACTTAGACAGGTAAAATAAGCAGCTGCTTCCACCATTGTTCATTAAGATTGTCAGCAAGAGAGAGTTTCTGGAAAGCTCAAACTAGTGTCATACAATGATGCTACTTTGCCGATTATGACCCTTAAAGTCATCAAGAAAAACAATGCTATTTACAGAGATTCACATGCTTGGGCAGTATTCCCCTTTTGTTGACAACATTACATATACGTATACTTGGCAAGAATTTGTCCTAAGGATAAGAAATAGCAATGACATTAGTGAGAAATTATTGTCTGAGCGTGGATCATTTTAGCATTAGTTTGGATAGGACCCACACTTGTTTGAAAGGTCACTTTATCATGTGATGGAACACAATTCACTTAAGTGCTACATGACCATACAATAATTTCTCTCCATTAGTCATCACATCAAAGTCTTAACATCAAAGGGAATGCAATCAGGCCAACCTTCAAGTGACAATCACTGGTTAAGATATAGAACTAGAGTGAATGCTGTAACACAGGATTTTTTGTCTCATGGCAATTACTGTCTTCAAGTTATATTGAAAGACAAACACACCCAAATATTAATATAAATGGTTTATGTTCAAGCTTTTTTTGTCTTTACCCCCTCTTTCAACGGTTTTGTTTTGTTTTCTTCTATAGATTTCAAACCAATATTAATCTACCCCCGAGAAATTCTTAGTTGCTCCTCGAGCAAGAGAAAGTTCTTGCTCTCATCCATTTATTATATGACACATTAGTAAATGTGGGTCATCCTTGTCTCCTAAATCACCAAAATTCATTGAGGCGTCAAATATTGAATGGATGAGAGCAAGAGCTTTCTTTTGCTAAAGGAGCAACTAAGAATTTCTCATCTACCCCCATATATTAAAGAAGAAATTGTTACATAGACCACACCCACATGTCATTGTGAACTAAACAACGAAGATGCAATTGCAAACAACATCACTAAAATGAAAAACCATCACTAGTTTCAAGAAGGCTCAACAAACATGGAGATAAAAGTGGAACATTGACGGCTAGAGTAAGTACTAGAAATTCTTAAGTCATTGAGTAAAAATAAAGGAAGCTATTATTAGACTCTTAGTCAGTGAATAGAATTAGCTAAAAGGCAAGAGATGCTAGAATTTTGTAGCTGTTAGGTCGTTTTTGGGACCCAACAACCAATAACAAATAACGGGAAGGATAAATAAAACTGGATTTTATTGAATTAAAACCAAGAGGCTTGATCCTCTTTAAAGGGCTAGTTCCCTCTATAACTCAATAATTAATCCACACCCTGACCTAAGGAGAATACTCCTATTTATAATAATTGTTATTCCTAATTTAACTCCTAAATAGACTCTTAAGATAATAACCGACTCCTAAAATGAATAGATATCCTTTATCCTAACAAATAACGATAAATACTAACAATTAGAAATAAACTAATAAAGATCAACTCACTAGGCTGCTGCCTTATCCTTTCGGTCTCGTCTAGAATAAACTTTCCATATTAAAGGCTTCTCTTTGATCCTAACAGTAGCTTCCTTCTAGTCGGTAATTATCACCAACATGGTAGCCTATATAAATAGGATTAATGCAAAGGTTGTAGTGTAAGCGTGCAGAGAGATAGATCAAGTGAGATATGGTGAGTGTGCAGTGCGTGGATGCACTAAGAATGAGTGCCTAGAGTGAAAGAGAAAAATGAGGTGTATGTGTGTCCAAGCAATTGTGAGCTAGTTTAGTCTTGCTAGTTTTAGCAATAGAAGAGTATAATTTGTGAAGTTTATTTGCCCCCTTGCTCTACATAAAATTGATGTGTTTCTCATTGTCTTAAGATATAAATAGCATTCCAAAAACAGTAACATTTGGCAATGAAGATATCTTGATTCCATGTAGAGACGTGATCGTTCATTTACAATGACTACCCATTTCTAGAATCATAGAAATGCTCATGCTTACACCTATTCATTTCTTCTATCCCTTGAGCCTCTGGTCTATAAAAATGTAGGGAAACCACCAGTAAAACACATGATTTAAATCAATCAAAGGTTTGGTAAGAACGAGCAAACAAGCAAAAACATCTGGGGCAAGGAAATACAACATCAACAATATTGATATGCTGCAGGGAAATACCGATATCAATCAGATTTGTCAGCTTCTGCCCCATTCACATTCAACTCAGAAGATGTATCTTCAGAGCTTTTACTCTCCTCTACTGGTAGTTTAACAAATTGCCTACCCCGAGCCACCCTGATAGGTCTTCCCATGAAAGTCTGCAGAAGAACAATGTTTTTCCCACAACAATTAAAAATAGTGTTCCGGAATCCAGACACCAACAAAATACAAAGGAAAAACCACAATATTCATGAATCCTAATTCAAGTAAATAAACTTAGGAAACCCTGAGTTACCTTTCCTTGGAACTCAATAAGAGCTGCATCAGCTTGTTTCTTGGTTTTGAAGCCCACAAACCCATAACCAGATGACTTCCTAGGGTTATCGTGAAATATAACCTCCGCAGAAACAACATTACCAGTTCCAGCATCAAAAAACTCCTTGAGGTCCTTTGACCTTGCTTCATAGGACAAGTTTGCGACAAACAAGTTAAACGATACAGGCTTTGGTTGCTTCACCGGAGGCGGAGTTTTCTTCTTTTTTGGCTTAGCGTAATTGACTTTTAGTATCCGACCATCAAACTCCTACACAGCATTCAGAGAAAGAAGAAAAAGAAAAACAACAAAAAGTCAAGGTCTCTTCCTAGGCATGCTAGTTATGAAGCGAATTCGATAACTAAATACACAGAAAATGAATCCCACAAGGTCCATTGAGGGTCAATTTGTTATTCCCACTGAAAATTTTGAGTTATAAGAAGAAAAAAAAATCTGTTAATCCTTCATCCTAATTATTAAGGGAAACCAAGTGACAAAAGCTGTATATAACTCTACGGTTAATGAGAAAACATTATCAAACCAAAACAACAAAAATTGGATGGAAAGAGTGTAAGGGCTATTAGCAGCTTACATACGATTCGACATTCTCCAGAGCCGCACGAGCCTCTTCTGGTGAACCCATTTCCACAAAGGCCAAACCCCTGTTCTTGGTCTTGTTAAACATAGACAGCTTCAAAAACCAACAAAACACAGAGACAAAATCGACACTTTTTGAGCAAACCATAAAATAATAATAATAATAATAATAATTAAACAAGAATGGGAGAAGAAACCAAACAAACCTCAACTTCGAGGACTCTTCCATGCCTCTCGAACAAGGAACGGATATCTTCAGGGGTGCTGGTCCATGGCACGTTCTGTGCGAGCAACCTGGTCTGAGAAAACTCTTGGGCTTCTTCTTGTCCCTCGGTGGAGACAGTTGCTTCGGCTGCCTCTGCCTGTTGGGAAAATGTGGGAGTAAAATTAGGGCTTTGTTTGGTTCTGATAGGAGAGGTGGAAAGGGATAATTGTACAAGTTGGAAAGAAGAGGGTGGATTAGTGGTGAGGATGGAATGGCTGTGAAAATTGAAAGAGGTTACAAGGGATTGGTTTTGTGTAGAGAGGCGAGTGGTTGAAGGGAAGCAAAGATGACGAAATAGCGCCATTGCTCTCTGCTCTACTCACAGTTTTAGCATACTGGATAAGGGATTCAATTCTCAACCTCTTTCTTACCATCCACCATTATATTATACGGCTCCAACAACGGTTTGTTTCTTTTCTTTTCTTTTTTTAAACAAGAATTACGGTAATGGTGAAATTAAACGATAAGTTTAATTTGAATGTATTGTTATAATTTAAATACATATTTTATTATTAATATGTGTGTATATACATATAAATGATTAATTATATATTATATGATAAATAAACATCACTTTTTATATGTAGTATTAGTACATTATTAGTGCTGTAATAATATATATTTTTTTATTAAATATTTAGGTACATTAAAATTAATAAAATAAATAAATTTCTATATTCTTTTATTTAAAATTTTATATTTTATGTAAAAAAATTAATTTCTAATTTAATAAATCACTTTAAAAAAACCTAAAATCAGAGGACTGGCCAGAGGTCCAATTCTAGATCAGACCGACTAATCCAATTTTCTTAACTATGATCTTAACAGATACCTAAGCAGTTCTTGTGGAGTCACTAATGTAATAAGATCATCTACTAAAACGTAATTGACCCTAATACTTAACCACTTCAATAAATAATCACTTATGCCTATCATCACATAAAACTCAAATACAACTCATGATTAAATAACAAAGTAAAACTTTTACATTTATCATAACTCTTATATTTATCATGCATTAAAATTAAACTTAAAAATATAAAAAAGCACTATTTGTTGTGAGGATCAAAATTGTGTTGTACAATAAGATCTGATAGTCATTCCTCACCAAAATATTCACCATCAAAATAGTGACTAATTCTCTTGCAAAACCTAACTAGCTACCAAAACTTATTTATTAAATTATCATAAGCTATTATACAAGAATTTTAGATGAAGTGGGCCTAAAAATTATTTATTTTTGTTGCTATAGTAATCCATGATTGAGTAATACATGATTTGGATGCATATCAATTAAATTCAAATAAGTCGAGTAAACACACCTTTTGTATCAATTTTAATGAAAAGCTTATACAGTATTCTGACCGTTGAAAAGTCACATGCTATTAGTAGTATCATTGGTTAAAGCACTACATATGCAAAGCAATTTGGGTGGGTGCAAAGCAACAAAAACCATTCCACCCATGAAGCAAATGAATTGCGAGGGAGGGCAAGAGTCTCGGAGGCACCAAGCTACACATCATCGATCACCAAACACAATCAACACACCACAATCCACTTAACCTTCAGAAAGAGACAGTAAAATAAATAAGTGATCCTTTTTCTTTTAATTCTGACAAAACCAAACTCCCGCTTATCAATAGCATCATTCTCATCCTTCATTTCTTTTCTGACCAATTCCATTTCTGTCTGTAAATCTCATCTTACAACTTCAATAACCAGGAATTTGGAAGCTCTTTCCAGCTCCTGCACAGTGACTATTACAAAACCAAACCCAAGACTGTTCTGCACCCTGCATGCCCTTACAATTACACAGTGACTGCTACCACCCTTTCCCATACAATTAGTACATTAGTCTGTCTGTCTGTCATATTACTTCTTATGCATTCTACAATCAGGGGAGTTAATTGCCAAGGGTGATAATGGTTGTCGTCCTGAACCCATTTCGTCAAAATCAATCTTCCTCTCCACTGGGCCACCTGTTCTGGGACTAGACTTCCTCTTGTTTGACTACAAAAGCGAAAAAATGTAGATACAGATGAGATTTGCACACATGATATACCGTCATGAGCATGGTAAAAAGAAACAAAATCTTTCTAACCTTGGCAGATGCACTGCTTGTATGTTTCCCATCAGAACTGGGATGGTTCCGTTCCTTGTAATGCCTCAATAACATTTTGTTTTCCTTCTCCAATATGTTGTTTTCATCAAACAGTATTTTGACCTGCACATACCAGGCCAAGTTAGATATCAATGAATGATCAAATCATCCAAAAATCTGAAATGGTTAACCAGTCTTTACCTCGTCCTCAGCTTTGATAAGGTTAGTAGTCAGATGCTCCTTATCTTTCTCAAGTGACCTGACTTTGGCAACTAGTGACAAAACTCTCTGAGTTGATGGCTTTATGCTATCAAATCCATAATTAAAAGTCAAGCTTCAAAAAATGAATTGACAAAAATGAAATGATAACATGAACAGAATATGACTCATAAACACCTATGTTAACAGGTTATGGTATAAAAGTTAAAATTGGCCAAATGAAAATAACCTGAAAGAATAAGAGAAGTCAGGGAAATGAGAAGAGGTAGGGGGCTCACCAGTTCCACATAGTCAGCAACTTCTTACAGTGATCATCTTTACAATTTGCTTCCAAGAATGTATATGTACAGTAATCATCTCTACTAGTAAGTGTTGCCAACAGAGAGTCAAGCAAACTCTCTTCCTCAAGTGTGTATGTAGAAGTAGAATCAACCTTAATGAAAAAAAAGCAAATATGGGGGGGTTAACATTTCCAACCAAATGAACTAGAACCAGTTTGCATGAGCTATAACAGTTTCACAATTTAAGAACAAGAAGAAAAAAATGGAATTATGAAGAAGCTTAATTATTAACATAGGTTCATGAATCATTAGTATAGACATGGTATAAAGCACATTAAAATTGTGTCATTTTAACAGCAGACCAAAGACTTGACCACTGAAACCCCTTAACTATTACTAATTTACTATCATTTTCTACATTAATCCCCTAATTAGTTCGTATATTGCTAGAAAGGAAAAAGCCACATACTATGATGATATGATTGTTAAAAATAGGGTTCAACCCAGAAAATAAAAAAGAGAAAAAAAAATATCAATACCAAATCATGGTGACGCTTGTATTTCTTCAATTCATCCTGCATCAAGAGCAAATCCCGTTCCAAGTCAAGAACACGCGACTGAGCCTCCCGTGCCCGTTCATCAGCATCGTTCCCGAATTCCATCAACGCTTCCCTGTCATGTTCATACAGCGCACATTCCTTTTCCCAGTTGTGGCATTGACCCAGTAAATTCTCGCACTCCATCGCCAATTTCTGATTCTCCTCAACGAACTTCTTCAAGGCTTGCGCGTTCATAGTCGCTTCACTCTGCTCGAAATCAAGAGTTGGAAACAACAAAGAAAGGAAGTTCCAGTTATCAATTGAAAAAAAAAATGAATAGACACCGTACCAGAGAAAAATTGGGAAAAGAAAGCAAAACCTTGGCGCGATCGATGAGTTCATCTTTCTCCTTCAATTTGGAGAGTAGATAAAGGTTCTGTTCTTGGAGGCGCCGTTCGGAGTCTTGAGAGGCTCGAAGCTTGGCGACTAGGGCTTGCGAAGAAATGGGAAGCCCCAAGCAATCGTTGATGGTTTCTTTGATGTAGTCGTCTATCTCTCGCGGAAGATCCATTAGTGGCGGTGGTTGTTGGAACTTCAAATTCGGTGTGAAATGTAGAAGGGAGAAGGAAAATCCCCAAATTCTAGGGTTTCAGAGTGAAATTCTTCTCGATAAAGCGTCGAGGTGGTGGGGTGTGGTCGGAGGAGATTCAAATCCTCTGTGACTCACTGTCTCTACTCGATTCGAATTGAATGTGTGTTAGCCGTTGGGGGTCGCTTTTGATATAAAATAGGGCAAACTTTATTAGGCCCAGCAAAGGCCCAATAGTTTGTTATGACTAAACAAAGCCCAATCTGCCCAGTTCTGTTTATTATTCTGCCTGGTATTATTACACACATTCTTTCGTTACTCACTTGACCGTCCCAATGTCTTTTGCCTTTGACTAATGTTAGATCAACTTATTAACATGTAAGTCAATATATATACTATTATAAATTACACTTGATGTTTTTTCTTCTTCGAAATATCAGGTGTTATTTATTAGAGTGTATAAATCAATTTGTAAATAAATAAGTTAGGTCTCTCAAATTTATTTTTTTTTTTGGCTTTTCCTACTTCATTTCATTCGGCAACTTTCTTGATTTAGTTTTTTAGATTTTGGATTTTTTTTTTTTTACTAATGTTAGATCAACTTATTAACATTTACAAAGGTTATCCATGTTGTAGATGTTGTCAACGTAAGCTCTCCAATCAAGATCGACACTGTTACAACATGCAATGACATGAAAGCATGTGAACTTATAATGTTAAAATGCACCACAGTCACAGTACTTTGTGAAACACCTTAGCTAACTGCATACGCTTAAGTCGTACGCAAGCTCACTAGGTTGTTTACTACCTGGTGGGAATACCTTAGTCAATCGTTATCTTTCGAAAGTAGTTGCTTACAAAAATAGGGACCAATTTTTAAAATTTTCATTTGCATTGATTAATTACTCAAATAGAGCCATGCGTCGGAAAGAACAAGTATAACAAGCGGCAAAGCCCTTGGGCGTAGCGGATAGCATTCGCATAATACTAAAGCATGGAATATACATTCAGTTGGTCCATCATACAAAGTCACATACATAATCCAAAATACATAATATCAAAATGCAAGGGCTACTGAAACACTACTCAGCATGCCCTTGATCAAAAAATCCCGGCATCCAGCTATCTCTGGTCCATATCCCGTCTCGGCCATTCATGGCTCCTCGGGCGGTTCGTCGGCATCCTCGAAGTATGAGTCATCATAGGTCCCTGAAGTCATAAGGCAGTGGGAGTGAGAACGGTAGGTTCTCAGTATAAATAACTTTAGTTCCTGTATCTCGTGTTACATTAGGTCGGACTTCAGGCCACTCAGAGATTTCTAAGTGTGCATACATACTAAACATCCTACTGATTATTATCTGACCTAAAGTTCTGAACGGCTTTATCTACATTACTACGTGATAGGGGATCTAATCTTCCTTACTAAGTTCTCGTGCTTATTAACATTACGTATACATACATAGCCGTCTCGAACGTCCTCTTGACGGTAATTACAGAATAGCAGATACATGCATTTCATACATTCATGCATATCAGATTGAACATGGGTTTTGGAATATATGTTATCCCCACCATAGTAGTGCCCTCTTTTGACAATGCTATGACGGCACCCCCAGGTAAGCCCTCTTTCGACCTTCCTGCGGTGGGCTTCCACCTGCCGCGTGTCCTCTCTCGACACCTCAGCAGTGGGCAGATATTGTACCCCCACCATAGCAGTGCCCTCTTTCGACAGTGCTAGGTGTGGTAACAGCACACCTCCAGGTATGCCATATCGACACCACCTGTGGCGAGCTTCCACCTTCAGTATGCCCCTCTAACCTATTGAAGTGGGATCGTTTGGACCTGTGATCACGGCCTGTACATGTTTCTCATAACTTTTCAGCATTTCTTTTCATACAGCATTTCAACATGTTTTTCCTTTCAGTACCTGCAGCATGACATGACTTGTTCCCTATGGTTCAATTTATAATCTTTACTTATTGCAGAATTACTTCCAGTCCTCTTAAAATTATTTTATCATAATGCATGTAATGCTAACAGATTATGTCACATACTGCACCTACTACACTTACATCAGTTACCAATTACAGTCACATCATTGATTGTTAGACTATGTGCCTCAAGACAGTATCCATAACACTTTTAGGTCTCAGACCGCTCAGCGGTTCACTGTTATCGCCCAGCGGTACCAAGGGCCGCTCAGCGGTCACTGGCGAAACTGAAAACAGAATTCTTTATTTTCTTTCCTTTCTCTTCCCTTTTGCTCATGGTTACTTCTTGAGGTTTTTGCACATATTCCAACCATCAAAACCTATCTAATCCAGGTCACAGGATCCTTCAGAATCGTCTTCCTAAGTCTTAGCATAGGTTCTAACATACATACAAACATAAAACATACACACACATAAACACATAACAAAGAACAACCACCAAAGAGGTGAGCAAACTAAAGTTACCCACTTCTTGGAGGGCTATTCGGTGGTGGAAGAAGAGGTAGGAGAGTTGTCCTCCAAGCCTAGAGTGTGATCCAAGCTTTCCGGTGAAGTTTCTGCAGCGTGATCACGGAGCACACGGACAGAGTTTCCCCTAGGATAGCAATTTTTCCCAATTTTTCTGATTTATGGGCTGGCTATTTATAGCCAAGAGGCTGCCCTTAAAATTACCTTTTTGCCCTTAGGTTTATTTACAATTTAGCCCTTTTTCATTTTCTTAAAAAATTCATTAATTTGGAAGATAATCTAATTGTCACATCATGAATAGTAAATAGGATTTTAAATTATTTTCCTTGAATCTGATTTCCTCACGTGGGCTGCCCAAAATTTCACTTTCTCCCGGTTCCGTTTCGCTCGTGTTTTATCGCTCGCAGTGTCGGTGCGTCGCGCACGGTCGTCCGAAAATTATTCCGCTTGTACCGTCGCGATCCTCTTATTTCCCCGGTCATGGGAATATCAATACTTTAAGGCATTTTTGAATTTTCTCCAGAGGAGTATTTTCACAGATACCTTTAACACGTCATCAAGCCTTGATGACCGCAGACCGTTGTTCCGCTCGTGGGTTCATTACTTCTCAATCGTCCCAATGTGGTCGTGGGAATATCCCAAGGTGTTTAAAACCTTTCCCTGGTACCGGTTGGGTTGCCAGAGACTTAGGGCTCTCTGCTCAATTCTACAGGATAAATAGAGTCGTTTTAGTGTCTGCGGAATCGTCTGAAACTCCGCAGAACTCCGTTTAACGGTCAGTTTAATCTCATCATCCGATTCTGAGGGTCAGTAGGAATCATTTGAGTGTCATCCAACTTGGCCAAAACCAAACAGAATAATTCCTACAGACTTCCACACATTTACTCTTACCCAAAGTTCTATGAGCAGTTATTCGGCAAAATTCTTACTAAGAAAAGAGCGGGATGTTACACTTTGTCCTTAGATCAACCTTGTAATCACTCCCTGACGATAAATTCTTGCATTGAAACAATTTATTCACTCTTGAAAAGCTAAAAACCTGCATGCATAAGTGTGAATATATTCTAGATTAAATAAGCATATCTCAAACATTACGGTAAAATACTATAGTGTGATAGTTACCTGCGTTGATCCAGCTTTTGGAATCATTTCTTTGAGTATTTTTGTGAGATAATAAGAGAATTGATGTTTTGTGTTTCTTCAAGCATGCACATTCCTTCCGCGCTGAACAAAAAATGCAGTCGTCTTCAAATACGCTCTGAACCAACGTCATTATCGAAAAATAGCGAGCCTCCAAGAACTTAGGATTCGACCAAGTTGGTTGTCATATGCGAGCAACGACGTTCGCCGTCGAATGCACAAATCCACTTTTCTCTTGGAATTGTATCTATCCAATTTGCGTAATCTTCGTTGTGCTGACGTAGTCACTCGTATCGACAGTTATACTGCTTAATCGTGCTCGAATATCCTACTCATTAGTCAAAAATGAAGTTGGAGTGATATAAACAAGTAAATCACCATTCGCAAGTAGAACTAAAATGTACACAAGTGTAACTTACCAATACCCTTGACTTGCTTTTCCATGTACTTGACCTTGAAATGCCTGGCAAAATTTTGTGTGAAGTGCCTAATGCAGTGTTGGTGGTAGGCCCAATCACCATCCATTCGTCGTACTGGCTGACTTTATTGACTCGTGGTGATCAGATATCAGGCTAATTCCTCCTGGTATTTGAGGTAACACTTCGCGAACCCTAGATAAGAAAAAGTGCCAGGCATCTGTTGTTTCACCCTCAACAATTGCAAAAGCAATTGGCAATATATTCTGGTCCCCGTCTTGTGTAGATGTCATTAGTAAAACACCTTTGTATTACCCATACAAGTGTGTTCCATTAACCTGGATCATTGGTTTGCAGTAGCTGAATGCCTTAATGCAAGACCCAAAACTCCAAAACGCGCGTCAAAAAATTTCAACGCCTGTCTACAATGATCCATCAAAATTGTAAGCATCAACAATATCCATTTCAACTATGCACAAACCATCAAAATGCTTCAGTGCAAGCAACTAGTACGACAACTCATTGTACGATTCTTCCTAATTGCCATACACTTGTGCAATTGCTTTTTGTTTTGCTAGCCACGCCTTTTGGTATGAAGGCCAGTATCCGTGGTGATCCATAACACTTGCCTAAATGGATTTTACTGGTATCTTTGGCATTGTCTGTATCTGCGCCAAAATCATGCCAGCAATGTGGTCAAAGGTTAGCTTGGAATGATCGTAAGTAAGTGTTGATGCAACACAGGTGTGCGGACCATTGAACTTGGTAACTTCTCACAAGTAGTTGTTCTTTTTTAGTGTTTCCCTAATAAGCCATTGACACCCATTGCCAAAATGTTTGCATTTGTAATAGTATATCATCGACTCTGACTCCTTGACCTTATAATCTGCTCTGATATGCATACAATGGTTTGCAACAACAACTTTGATTGCATCTTTATCATTGAAGATTCTCCCTTTGTAGAGATCATCCGTTGCACCATAATCATTTTTCATCTCTCCAAACTCCGTTGCAAGCATACCGTCAGCATCGAAGCTGCGTAGGAAAGGTGGTGGACCATGTGATTGTTCATCGCCTTCATTATGTGTAATTTTTAATAAACACAATCACAAAAATTAATTATACAATAATTTCAATAACCAAGAAATTTTAATAACATCTTCAAATTTAACTTTTACAGATAGCAATAGAGATTTCTTTTCTTAAAATTATAACCCTAAAATTAATTACACAATTATAAATCCCAAATTAATTACACAATTATAAATCTAAATTAATTCTATAAATATAAATCTAAATTAATTATTTTCATAAACACATTAATTAATACTTGAGCCCAACAGTATGGATAATTAAATAAAAATTAACTCTTCTATATTTCATTGCCAAATTTCTTATTACCTAACAAAGACTTTTTTTTTCTGATACACAAGATCCTCTATAAGAGGCAAGCGTAGAGCATGCTTTTCCATCTCTGTTAATTTTAAATTAATTATTATCATAAAAAATAAATAATCTACGGTACCTGAATCGTCATCAGTTTTATTATCTTCGGACATATCACTTTCATGTTCACTCCAACTATGATTGTCATCTTCGTCTGCAAACATCTCATCATCCGATAGTAAAGGTGGTGCAACGTTATCCTGGTTCATTGGACTTGAACTCAGACCACATTCATCATCAACTTCAAGAACAACCTCCTCAAAATTAACAAACAATTCAATGTCACTGAGACTTGCTTTATAAGTCTCATATAAACAAAACATTTGTTGCACCTGAAGGTCACTTGATATTGTGATAGGATGATATTTAACAACTCCATTAATAAAGACATAGGGGCCCTATATCTAATTCTCTCGACTCTCCTACTAAAATGAGAACAAATTGCACAATGCAAATCTGAGAACGACATAGACGGCTAAATAACAACAAACTTTGCATCATTATTATTATCGAACTCAACTCTTTTTAACACCAGTTTTTTTTACCAAACCATTGTAATAAATAAAAGTCGTAATACTTCACCTACTCATTTTTTTCCCTTACAAATATAAAATAAATTTGGCACTGCAAAAAAATATAGAAGAAGAGAAGAGTAAGAAGAGAAGAGAACAGGAAGGAGAGAGTTTGAGTGTGGAGAAGAAGATTAAGATTGGGGTATTTATAGGATGTGAAATTGGAGGCACACATTGTCACACTTTTTTTAAAAAAAATTATAAATCTGAAATTGGCATTGGGCTTGACGATTTCAGGACTTGTGCCTTTTTTTAACCTAAAATTGGCACTTGGCATGCCGATTTCAAGATCCATCAGATTTTATTTAAAAAAAGATTGAAATCGGCATTGGGTTTGCCAATATCAGTACCTGTAAAAAAAATTCTTTTAAAAAAAATCCTTAAAATCGACACTAAATATACCGATTTCAAAACCCCGAAATCATATATTCGTAACTTTTATTTTTAACTCATATCATAGTGTGTAACAATTCTAATAACCCCTTAAAAGTCTTAACCCCTTGTTCATTTCTTCGGTGGACTTTTGCCTGAAAGTTGACGGGATGAATCATAATTGTTGGCAATTATATATTACGATAATATTTACAGAACAGAACATTCTGTTCTGAATAGAAAAGTTACTTTGTGTCACTTCACTTTTACTGGCTAGCTACAATAGCAAAAGAAAACGAAAGCAGGGGAATACCGTCCTAGGTCCCTCGAGCCTGTTCTAAACTTCAACTTTTCATAATGATTTAGAATCTCCATCATTTTGCTTGCGAAACTTCTTTGATCTTAGTCACAGAGCTGTAACCATCAACCAAAATATTAAAGGAGCAATCTTATCTTATTTATAATTTATAATTATACACAATTACAAGATATATGTATTCACATTCCATTACATCAAGGGCCGAAAACATTTCAATACTTTGCTTTTTAATTATGTCATGCAAATCAATGGAATGTCTATAAAAGATTGTACATGAATATCATTTCTTGTATAAAAATAAAAGAATCATCCAGTCTCAGAACACCTGGCAACAATATATATGCGTGACAAATAAATATTTTATTATTCATTCCATAACCAACCTAGCTACTTTTATTTGCAAAAATATTCCCTCCAAATTCCCAACTTAAGGTAAAATCATGCCACTCTTTCAACAAGGAATTCATGCTTTACCAAGGGAATTGAAATAAATCAGCAACACCAATTCTATGGGACCCTCAAAAAGAGCAGCACTTAGAAATGTATTTTCATTACTGTTGATGTACTAAAGCATAATACAGCATGTATATATAGCTCCAATTGGGGGAAAAAACAAAGATTTGAGTATTATTGAATTGGAATGGATAATCAAAGAAGCGTAAGGTCGCCCCTTCGAAAGATTTTTAAGGCAAACTAGGTGGGCCTTTATAGCTCTTTTCTTTTCCCCTAAAGTGACAACAACATCTAATGGATCTTTTGTGACTTGGATGTGAAAGTTTTTTAAATTGCTTATAAAAACATCATCATCATCATACCCTGTGTGATTTTTTATGGAATACTTTTCATGTGACGATTTTAATTAATTCCCTACCAAATATGGCATGCACTTAATATGCAACATTATAGTAGTGGATTATTGATGAGCTGAGCTATTTAATTTTGCCCATAGCATAGCATCGATCCCTGTAGTTTCCTTAAGTGCTAGTTTTAAACCAGAAGTACTGCTAGCATTGGCACATAAAAACAGGACTCTCTGTGTGATGCGTAGTGTTGGCAATTAAAATTGAAATTGCCTTGTTGAAACTTGGATTGCTATAAGAAAAAATATGAACACTCAAGAAAAAGATTAATCTCACAAAATATTTCTATTGAAAGAAACAATAATACACTCAAACTTTTGGCTTTTGTTAGTAGCCAATTACACACTCAAAATAACACTACAATGTTCTTTCACTCACAAGCTCGCTGGAGCTTTTCTCTTCCTCACACACTTGCTTTGCTTCACAAGTTATTGGCTTAGATTCTAAAGCTCCCCTCATGCCTTTATATAGGCATAGGAAGATCAAATGAGGTTGTAAATTTCAATTAGAACTTTTCCTTTAACATAAAGTTAAAGTGTTCAAATTTGAATCAAATTTGACCATAGATTTGCAAGTGCTCAAATTGAATTTGAGTTGCAAATGTGGACTTCATAGTTGGCTAATAAATGCTATAGCCACTAAATTTGACTCTTCAAATTGTTGTGGCCAAATTGAACATGACTACTAGCTAGTAATAGTTGTCAATCTTAATGGTTAAGCTTTGACTATTCAAAGCCTTAACAATTAAGCAATTGTAATGTTCTCCAACTTACTAGAAGCAAGTTTAATTTCCAACAT
>QANU01041685.1:135595-156270 GCA_003254905.1 Nissolia schottii
TGCAAGATCCAATCTGATTGGAGAATCGACCTAGTCCCATGGCCAGGTCACTAAGTTCTGAGACAACCCGATCGGGTGGACCGTGTTTAATAACTGTTATGGGATAAAAACCGAAGTCTGAGTGCTCTAACACTCTAACAGGGAGAGGAGCTCACATTCTCTAGAAGGCCCGAAGGGCCCAACCCACTAAGGAGCAAAAGAGGCTCTCCCCACCTAGTCAGACCGACCCAAAGAGAGGGAGCCTCATGGCACGTAAAGGAGGAGAAGGTCGTAAGCCCAAAGACTCCGAACCCGGTCCGGCCCAACAAGGCCAAGAGGAGGTAGCGGCAACCTCTCCTCCCCAATCCGTAACCAACTTTTGGATAAGCGGGAAAAGATAAGTCGGGGAGCTGATAGGCAAACTCCCCTCGCTTTATCTCTATCTTATCTCTACCTTTGCACTCTAAACTCACCTATAAAAGCACACGACCTCTTAGGTCACCAGGTATCTCTCATTCCCCTCTTAGAGAATTCTCCTAACCCTTGTGCTTACTTGAGCGTCGGAGTGCCTTTGCAGGTATACCCCGCCGCCGCACTCTCTCCGAGAGGAACCCGCTTGGAACTTTCGTCCGAGCTTCCGAACCCGCTTGGAGCTTTTGTCCAAACCTCCAAACCCGCTCAGAGCTCTCGTCTGGACCTCCGAACCCGCTCAAAGCTTTCGCCCCCAGCCTTTGAGCTTCCGTCAAGACACATTCCTCACCCGTTCAGGTAACCTGGTACCCTATACGAATTACTTGAGAACAATAACTATGGAGTGAGGAAAATGGTGACACAAAAAATTGAAGGTAATGTACAAACTACAAATGAGGGATATGTCCTTCGTTAAGCTTTTAGCATATATATAGGCTAAAATGTCAACTTTAGAACCCCAATATTGAAACTTTGTAATCTTGATATATGGTACGAAATGAAAGGCAATGATCATGACAGTTGACTCTTGAGCTCATATGTTTCTTTTGTCCATTATTACTTTTGCTGCATTGTGATGGGTGGTTGATGATCAAGAAAAAGATCATTGTGTTTGTACCATTATTCCAAAGGGCACAGAACCATCCCATTCTCCTTTTCACAATTCCAAACCGAGGCATCATTAGATACATGGTCCGCAATATTATGGCGAAGCAGACAAAGGAAAAATAGTGTTACAGGAATATTCACACGTGAAAGACAATATGGAAGGTTTATATGTTTTGTTTGTTACCAATTCATTTAATGAAACATCAAGAAAATTTGAATGTTTCTTTCCAACTATTTTTTTGAATGTTCACGGCAGGGTAGTTGATTATTTATAAATTTATAACCCAATATAGGTTTGACTCCCCTTTTTTTTCCCTTGTCTTTTTGAAGTAAAATGCACAATAGAAAGTGCTAAGTCCGCAAAGGAGCCAAACTTATTGCAACCTGGAAGATTGGATTAGTTAGGTTAACGGTTGTCATGTATTTTGGTTCTGCTGCCTATAAGGGTTGAGCGTAGCCCATATGTTATATATACAGGTTTCAGCGCTGAGGAAACAAAACAAAGGCATATGACTTTAGTCATAATGCAATGGCACTACCCTAAAGTTTAGTCATAATGCAATGGCACCACCCTAAAGTTTAGGGTTTAGAGGCTTTTTGACATTGTCGTGTAACGAATTTTTCTCATTCATGTGTGTTAGGAGCATTTCGGACGAGCCGAGATGATTTGTAACTTTACCTCGTGTAAGATACAAGAACTCTCGAGATGGTGTCATACAGTGATCCTTGATTGACGCTTCGGTAGGAGTTATACCTGCAAAAATCAATTTGACTCTCAAGTTAGTGTATGAGTGATATGAGGTGATAATAAAAATAGATGTACCTCCTTGGGTAGCAAGAGTCCCCCCTTATATTGTCCAAGTGTTGGCGGTTAAGATACCTATAACATTCACAAGATTAATTATGAGGCATTATATTAGATCCTGTAACTGTCCAATATAATGGTGTTTGTTATGTGATGTCACTGACTTGTTAATTGTTGAGTAGTTATCATGTAACCATATTACTATTTTGGTTTGTAACAAGTACATCTTGGACTCCTGATTGGATCGTAACAATGTGCATGATTTTTGAAATAGTAAGGGAGAGGGACAAACTATTTTGTTGACATTTTTTAAGTAAGTCACGTTTTTTCACGACCCATTTTCATTAGTGTCATCACGTTTTGCTTATTTGTCGCATTAAATCATACTGTGACAACAACGGAGATTAGAAATGAGATTTTAGGAGTACCTAAGGCTATGTTTGGGAGAATGGTTAAGGAGGAGGGAGTGACATGGAAATGGAGGGCTAAACTTAAATAAAGTATGTTTGGGAGTAATTAGGTAGGAGAGAGTGGAATGGCCATGGAGGGACACCTTGTCCCTCCCTTGCCATCCAAAACCCTTTTTTTTACCCTCCAAATTGGGGGGTCAAAGAAGAAAACACTATTTATCCCTTTTATTCCTTCATTCGCAACTAAACTAGAGAGTGATTTGTTCTTGTCCACTTTTTGCCTTACCCTCCCCTCCTTAACAATTATTAGTCATTCCCTTCAACACTTCATACAATTCCCAAACATAGCCTAAGATTATAAATAAGGTTAATTATGAGAGCATCAAAATCTATAAATAAAGTTGTGAGAGCATATAAGATTGCAAATAAAGTTATGACAATGACTGAGATTTGTATAGCCACAACTATTATTACAACCACATTTTCAGCTTGAAAATAATGTTATAATCTCATTTGAAGTCTCAGTTGATATCATATATTCATTCAACATACCATATCAACAACAAAAAAAATCGATGCTACGATAATAAAAATGTGGTCGGGAAGTAAATGACTCACATTTTACGACTTCAAAGATTATAAAAAAGTTATTTCTTTATGCGAAGAATCAGTGTAACTCATGCATATAGTTGTATTTTATACTTATTAGTTATCAATTGAATTTAGGGTTTTTATTAAAAGATAAAAAATAATGTGATGGCTCGTGACTTGACAAAACTTTCTCCCAAAAATAGAAATGCCCCAAAATATGAATTCTCAAAATTCTGGAAGTAGGCCTGTGGGTACTACAATTTGTTCTTTCGAGAAATGCATGGATAGTGGTTCAAAATCACCCAAAAGTGTAAAAGGATACATGTTTGAGGAAATACTAATGTTAGCGGTATTAGTTACTCCAAATCACCGTTTGACAATTTTCGTTGGAAAAAATCAAAGATGCTAACACTATTATTAACGGTCCTTTTTTTTCCCCTTTAAATTTAGGTTCATATTATGATCAAAATACTTACGTAAGAAAAAAAAAGAAGGTGAAAGCACCATCTTTACACGTCACTGATGTTTTTTCTAGTCTAAAGGCATAAAGTCATATAGGCCTTGGGAGAAGTCAGTTTTAGATGAGAATTATCTTAATTATATATGATGCATTGTGTGTGTGAAAGAAAGTCAAGATATGCACAAGAGCATACGTAATAATATTGTAAGCGATCGATTTACTCTGCATCTTCCCGCTTTTATTCAAACGGACCTTGAATTTTCATTGAGAGATGCGAGGCAATTGCATGTACTACATACATGGCATTTCAACCAGGACACTAAAGTCGTTTTTGCACAATTGCTGATACTAGAGGAGGGGTGGATTAGCACAAAAATATAAAGGGCAACGCATATAAACATCAACACTTCCATGGACAAATATTATAACTTCAAAGTTTAATTCAGTTGAAAGTGGCTTCTTCTTGAACCGTGCGTAATAGTTGATTCACAGCAGCTGCAATTTCATCCACCGTGTTCAGCTGACACCCATCCTCCACCTGTTCCAAATCAATTCACACACACAAAAAATAAAAGAATTAATAAATAAATAAATAAATAAATAGATAGATACTTTTTAAAATTAAAAATAAAATAAAAGGAAGAAATTAAATAAGCAAGGGGCTTAATTATAAGTTCACGGTGACCTGGACAAATTCAATTACAATTTTGTTACCATACCCAAGTGTTTTTTTTTCTTTTCTAGAAGGTGTTGGGCGCATACGCTAAATAAACTATTAATTAAATGTTTAAAAAAACTCAAAATCATTTACCCATTATATTAGATTTTGTTGGTGATATTTAAGTAAATTATATATCATAATATAATTTTATAAGAAGGAGAAATATACTTAGATACACATATTATTTAAACACCATGTACAAACTCACAATCTATTTATTATTATTAAATGAGATCTTAATCGAACTCACAGCATGTGATTGAATAGTAGATAGATTGTCATCGTCATCGAGCATGATGGCTTGCATTAACATTATCAACTGAAAGTAAATAAAAAAAAAAAAAAAAGATAAAGTAAGAAGCAACGAACCTTGACACTAACAGAGTAAAAGACCATATCTTGGAGAGTGGTAACATTGAGGTGGAGAATGTTGAGCCTGAGGGACTGTAGCCCAACAACCATCTTCATGAGCTGGCCTGGCAGTTTCTTGGAGAGCACCTTGAGGTTGGCGTGGCTGTCCACCATGGTCACCTCTATGTCCGCCGCCGGCCACTGCTTCTGCTCCTCCGCCGCACCGCACCCCTGCATCGTGTACTGAGGAAAGGTGAAGAACTCCGCAAAGGGCGATGGGCCACTTAATCCACCAACACCAGAACCACTCTCCTGTGGATTTGTTTTCCTTTGGCCTTCCGTGGACTGCAATAGCTGTTCTAGCTCCTTCACGAAGTTAATGGCGCCCCCAATGATTGACGCTTGGTCACCCTGTTTTTTTGGTAATTATTAATTACTGCTATTATTATTGCTAATACTGTGTGCTTGTGTTTCGGCTGAACGGAAATTAAGGGAGGCTAATTACCCTTTGAACATAAGAAGGAGGCATCAAGGATCGGAGGACGGCGAGGTACTCGTTCATCTGTTTCCGGCGGTTTCGCTCCACCGCAATGTGGGTCATCCTCTGGTTCTCGATCTCCTCCTTGTTCTTCGCGCTCTTGGTGCGGCGCCTCTTGCGCCGCCCTCCCGTGGCGGCTGCAGCCGCCACAGGAAACGGTGGCGCGAGAGATGACTGATCGACGGAAGAGGAGGAGGAGGAATGGTGTGAACTATATTCCCCTTGTTGGTCCTTGACGTTCTGCAACGGCGATGTTGTGGAATTAGTACAAGAGTCCCAGTTAGTAGTTGCATGGAGGCTCTGTTCTATGTTGTTGTTGATGATTCCGAGGAGGACTTTCTCTTCCTCCGCTGCTTGGAAGCTGCCGCCGCCGACGAAGGAGTACAAGTAGTCCTTGCAACCGTAAGGGAATGGATCTTGTGGGAAAACCACAGCCTCTAGTGCCATTTTATATACTATATGAGTTGATAAAGTAAAGTAAAGATGAGGTTGTATGGGGAAGAGGCCCCGCTTATTAGGGAGCACTCCCCTGTTGCTCACAAAGGAGACAGAGGCACTACTACTTTTTGGTTGTTGATGAGGGATGTTGGGAAGAGAGAGTGATGTAGGTAAAGCTACAAAGGAAGGGGGGGGGAGGGTTGAGATGGGATTAAGATGAAGGGTTAATAATTAGAGGCAAATAAGAGTTTTTAGCAAAGGGGAAATTAATGAAAGGAACTTGAGCGTGCAAGCATGAATGGACTAATACACATATATTCTCAAAGCCAAAACAAACAGACCCTTTTATGATCATGGATGGGAGAAAGGTCCGTGCCTTTATAGAGAGGGGATTATTGGAGTGCAGTTATGGCAAAGCTGTTTTCATAGAAAAACAAAAAGGGTGGTGTTATTCGCGCACAAAGTGCCGTCTAAACCTTATGTTTAATTTCTTACTTATATTATGAATTTATATCGTGATGTAAATTTTATACGTATGTGTGAAACACTAATGGTTAATGTACAAACAATATATTTGAAAAAAGAAAAAAAGACAAACTATGCAGCCTGCTGCACGTGAGGGTTTTTTTTTTTTTCATTGTAGACCATCTCCTTGACCGTGAATACATAACTCTGACCACTTGAGTTACACACGCAGAGATTCTCTCTTCGCTGGCACTTTGTTTAATTAATTCCTTGAATTTTTGGGTGATGGTAATAGCGATAAATTGGTCTCTTTCTGCGGTGCTTTAAGAGAATAATGTTACAGAACACCATATGATTACGTGGTAAGAAATGATTTATTCTCTTGTAAAATCTTCTTACATACTATTAAATGAATGAAGTAGTCATTCTTATTTTATTTATATATAATTTTTTAAAGCATTGATTCTATTTATATAAAATGTTATGCGTCCAATATATTTGGATCTCATTTTAAGTTTTTTGTCCTTATAATATGTGAAAGTTTTGTTTCAGTCCCTCATTGTCAGTTTTAGTCCCCATAAAATATGAAAATTTGATTTTGGTCCCTGTAGACGTTTGGGAACTGACGGTGATGACGTGTCAGTTAACTCCGCGGACGCACGTGGACTCGCCACGTGGCATAACCCGGTTCACTTAGTTTGACCCATCAACCCGGTACATACGACCCGACCCAGTTTTAAAAATAAAAAAAATGAAATCCCTAAATCCCCAAATCTAAAATCCCACCCCTAAGCCACCGTTTCCCCTGCCTCCCTCCTCCTCTCCGTTTCCCCCAAACCACCTACGTCCTCTGCACGGCCGCCGTCGCGACGGCCTCTCTTCTCCAGTGCACCCCCCTTCTTCCCTTCTCCTCGGCCAAATGTGGGAATCCTCACGCTGCTTCTTCGATCGTCATCCCTTTGGCCCCTCCAAACAAGGATCGCGTCCTCAACCTCGATTTCCTCAACCGGCGGCACATCTCCGTTGTTTGCTCGTGCAACGGCCTGCTCCTCTGCCACGCTGGCCCCAACAGCTACTTCGTCTACAACCCTACCACGAAGAGGTTCGTTTCCCTCTCTTTCCCTATTAGTAAAGAGCAGCATCTGAGAATGTGGAGCGAAACGCCTAGATTTTGACCCTTCGGTATCCCTCAACTTTCGGGTCATCTCGATTCGGGCTCCAGTTAGGGTTCCATGGCCGGATACCAAGGGTGAATGTGTATGTGAGGTGTACTCCTCAGGGACCAGTTCGTGGAGTGACCTGCCTTCCTGTTTCACTGCCCCGATCCCAATGGTCGCTGGCATGGTTATCAAACTCGCGAGTTTAAATAAACTCGTGGAGCCTTCGTAAACTGCCAAACTGGGATCGTAAACTAGGATCGTAAACTCGTACGAGTTTACCTATTATTAAAAAAATATTTTAAAAAATTATTATGCTACAAAAATATATTTAATAAAACTTGAAATTCATAAATACATTTACCTCCATAACAAAGCACAAATAAAGATGAAATATATGAGTTCTAAGTTCAATTCATACATAATACATATAACATAATACATAGTATTGACTACTGAACATCACAAGAAGCGAGTTTGTGACGATGATGTCTTCAATCTAGAACACTAAAGCACAAATAGCAATGCAGAGGTCACGCACCCTGGTGGGAAAGATCCCTGAGCAAAGGATGAAATACATACGATGGACTAGCGACTGAGCACAAGCAACAACGGAGCACAACGGAGCACGATTGTAGGCGCAACTGTAAATGATAACTCTAAAATACTTAAATGACCTAAATCTAAAAACTCATAGATATGCAAAACAATATCAAACTTGTTTTGTTTCTAAAAAAAAAACTCTGCTTGTGGATAAACTCGTAAAATCGGGAGTAAACTCGCGATTTTATGCGAGTTTACCCGATTTTACCCAGAAACGAGTTTACATGCGAGTTAGCTCGATTTTACAACCTAAACTCGTAAAATCGTACGATTTTACATGTTAAATCGCGATTTTAATAACTATGGTCGCTGGTCCTGGGGTTTACTTCAATAACGCCATTCATTGGTGCGACGATGGTGAGTAGTAAGACCTTGCCATTGCTGCAATGAGCAGAGAGAAGCCGAGACGGCGACGGCGGCGTGTGGGAGATGATGCGGTGGGGGGCTGAGGGCGATGGCAACGGAGCACTTTAGCTCTCAATGTGGACGAAGATTGATTTGGGGATTTTGGGTATTAGGTTATGCATATTTGGATTTTTTATTTTTTTTTTGAACCGGGTCGGGTTATTGGGTTCGGGTTGGACCCAAAAAATGGTTCTGCCACGTGGTGGGTTCACGTGTGACGTCCCGTCAGCGACTTCAAGTGACACATCAGCACCGTCCATCACTCACCGTCAACAGGGACCAAAATCAAATTTTCATATTTTACAGGGACTAAAATTGACAATGAGGGACTGAAACCAAATTTTCTCATATTATAAGGACAAAAAACTTAATTAACCCAAAAGATTTTACAATCAATCCCGGCTAATAATACGGTCTATGCTTAAATATTCTATGAGATAAATATTTGATATTATTTAATTTTATAACTTCATAATTTTTATAATTAAATTTATCAAATTTTATTATCATGTAAGATTATATAAGATTGTAATAAATTTTTATTAGTCAAATAATTAAAATAGTTAATTTATAAGAGGTTTAGAGATTTGTGGATCATTTAAGTTTACGATTCATCTCTCTATAAATATTGTATTAAAAAATATTAATTTATCATATTAAATTATATAATTTATTAATATGTCATATTAAATAATAAAATATAATAAAATTTAATTATAAAAATTATTAAAAATAAATAAATAAAGTAGAATGAAATATTTATTATTTGCAAACCAGTTAATAATATTTTATGAATTTAAATGGGTCTGTGTTCTGGTTTCATTTGGTAATAATGTGGTCGGACGCTGAGACCTGAAAAGAGAAAGGTGACGAAAAGCTGGTGATAACTTTCAGATTCTGAAGAAGATGCATAAGCAGTACTACTACAAATAAGAGAAAAGAATATTTAAGTTTAAAAAAAAATACTATTGAAACAGCAATCAAACAGGTTAGTTCAGGCGTCGAGACAAGATATACAAAGATCAGAGGAATCCATGTGACCACACAAAGGGCCACTCTGTAATCATCTACTCTACTACCAACACCAATGCTCCTCTCTCCCCCCCTTCCCGAGGACCCTCTATTCTTTCTCACTACTATTCTCATTTATAATATTTGAGTATATATTATTGTTTTAAGTTTTTTTTTTAGTATCTAAGTTTTTTTAATTCATTGTCCGGTTACAAGACTTTGTTTTGATTAATCCGGATTGATCCGGATCGTGCATCTGACTGTGGTGGTAGTATCTAAGCTTTTACTAGAATACCAACACATTTTTCTATTCAACTTTTATAATTTATTTTTATGTTAAAAATAATAATTAATTAGAGTTGATGAGACACATAAATATTATTAACTATAAATAACTATAAGATACATGTTCCCTTCAATTTTGATGGGTAGTGAAATAAAATCTTTATTTTAATACTTCATGGAAATGTTAATAATATGTACATAGTTTTCGGTTGTATTATTTCAACTTATTTTACTTAAGACATTTATATTTTATGGATTTTATAAATAAATATTTTTAGAATTCTTATTAAAAAGATAAAAATAATAATTTTGTATTAAAAAAAAGTAAAATTTATATGTTTTTAATAACATTAAACAATTTAAACACTTAAAATTTACTATTTTAACTTTCTTAACGAAATTCATATTTTATTTATAATTTCATTAGCTTTTAATAAAACTCACATTTCATTAAAATATTTTCTAATAATAATAAATAAAGCGTACAATAGGATAATATCTCAAATTAAATAAATACAAATA
Organism: Nissolia schottii; assembly: GCA_003254905.1. NCBI lineage: Eukaryota > Viridiplantae > Streptophyta > Magnoliopsida > Fabales > Fabaceae > Nissolia > Nissolia schottii. Next base: position 145,414 of record QANU01041685.1, read on the forward strand.
ACATATTTATTTCTCATATTATTATTTTTTTAAAAAGTATAATTTCCATTTTATTTTACTCCTACCAATGACATACTTGGTTCACACACACACAAAAACTACTTAATTAACCATTTGACCACATCTCGATAAGACATTCTCAATGTTTTTCTTCCCTATTTTCTCGGGTATCCCTTCAGAGCGGAATATAGCTATATATTTCACCGTATGAATATATGAATATACTTGTTTATTATTACCATTCTAATCAGTTTTTGAGTTATTCCATCAATGTTTAATTAATTGTAATTCCGCGGCTAATCTTTGATAGACGAGTACAGAACTGATTAATCTATTGAAGAAAAATCCAAACCCAACTGGCATTCCTTTGAATGTATCAGAAAAATTTGTAGATTATAGGATTCGATGAAGTCTTAACTATAGGGCAACTAGGCTACATCTGCTGCGCTATACTAGTAATAGTATATATAGCTATATGCCTATATATAAACTACTTATACTAGCTCGCCAAATACTGTTATTATTAATTTGTTATATATATATATACATACATATTTAACTAGGCGCTTAATTAGATCATGATTGCTAGTACAAAGCATCAAAAAGATAATTATTGTTAGTACTGTGCTGAGTATCATATTATGCAAACCAGCGTATAATGTCCCCCGGCCCCGCAATTCTAATATAAAAAATATGGCTCACCTTTCTTCAATTAATGGATATTGATGGCATCCATATATATGCTTTATCTAGTGCAAGATGCATATTGATAATTATTTGCAACATAATTACGGTATAATTATCTTTCCGTCAAACTTATTAGGTATGTGCGTATCTAAATAAGCTTATCATTTTTATCATTTTGTTCCCCGCCAACGAATAATAGTTCAATAAAGAAAAAAACGTTGTCTTCAGTGTACATATATGTATACGTAGAAGGACGTTAGATATGAAATGTTAGGTTTTGCAAATCCCATTCAAAGATTATAGGAATTTATACGTGATACTATATGTTCGTGATTCAAATTTTTAAGTCACATGAAATGATTCATTAAGTAACCCGATCTTAAAAATACTATGAAATTCATTGTTGAAAGGGTTTATATTTCTTTTCCATATATGTATGTATGCACCCATGCTATTGTGTTTAAGGGTTCAGTAACATTCTATAATATTGATTTTAGTAAGTCCAATTTAATTTCGGTTAAATAAATGATGAACTAATTTAGTCATTAAAAAAAAGTTTAAAATTAGTCCATGTCATTTTTAAATGTAAGTCAAGTCAGATTAATTGTTTAACCACACTTTATAAATGTTGTTAAAAATAATTTTAAAAGTGTAGTTAAGCAAATTAATGACACTATCTTCACTTTTTCTCTTCCCCTATTTCAATCTTTTTGGTGACAGTTACTCGTTCAACAATTGATTGAAATTGCTCCATACCACCTTTTGTTTTTATCATCGTCGGAGCTCCTGCATACGCGGTTGTTCCGTTTCAACTGTCTCACAATCATTGTCGTCACTTCCACAACACCATCAAGGAGAGAGAACCGAGAAGGGTTGAGGGAGAGAGGAATAGAGGGATGAGATAGAGGTCGTGACAAAATTCTTTTATATTCCATGAAATAAATGAAAGTTTGCTCCATAACAAAATCTTCACCATTAATTTTATTTTTCTTGGTTGCTTTCCCTTCTTTGAAATGACCCAAATGTGATATAGACCATGAAATACAAGAATGAGTTGTTGTGACAAATGTACAAATTGAGTAACAAAGAATGGGCACGTAGCCTAATCTATGATGACATCTAAGATTCTGTCCTATTCTAGAAACACACGGCTGCACCTAATAGGCTTCACCTAATGAAAACAAGCAGATAATCCAGATTAGCGTCCAATTAATAACTCAAAACAAGTCTCAGTTTGCTTAATTTGCATGTGCTTCAACCACAAAACACGCTACACAACCAGCAAACTCCAACCGCGGCATCCGGGCACAAGGTACATATAATTTATACCAATTTGTGCTAAGCTATGTGATTTGGTCAGAGATTTTAGTTTTAATAAATTAATAATCAGCTAAATGTCCTGTTTCTCCCTCATAGGTTTGTTGACTTGTTCAACAAGTCCTTTGTAGGGTGGTGTACCTCAAATTCTGGGAACCTGCGTGTTGTTTTATATGCTGGCGTTTGCTGCACGGATTCTCCTCCTCATCAGGCTTTTCCTTCTATCTCCTGTGCTATGCCGTCACCCCATTGCCCCTTTCAACTAGCTGTTTGTCACTCTTTCAGTAATGTCAAGATCAAGTTGGTTAATTTATATGACTTTTTGCTCACTTCATTTAATCACGTATTTGTTTAAATTACTATGGCCCCAAATACATATATGGCCAAGGAAAAAACTAGGGTTGTACATGCATTATTTAAGCTTGGTGTGTTGTATACAGAAAAAAAATTGCAGAAAATATTAATTAATTAAGAAAACATGGATTGCAACAGAGTTATCTTATTTGTACATGCACCTAGAAAAGTTTCACACCCAACCTCCTCTCTCATTGTTTCTCTGTCAATCATTTAATTTACTTTCTTTTACGATACAAAAAGTACTTAATTAGGTTGCGTTTTGATTCATGTCGTGAGAGAGCTGTGGCATGGCAGAGAGATTAAGAACAAAATATGTTTCGATTGAAAATAAGACGAAGACAAAAAATACTTAAATTTTTTTTATCTCTCAAAATAATTTTAAATTAATTTATGTATGTACTTCAAAAAAAATAAAATAGACATAAGAGATGTAATTTGTAAATTAATTTTTATATTTCTAAAATAAGGGATATAAAAAATGCATCTTTACTAAACTTTTATCTAATCTGATTCAAATGAGATTAACTCATTATTACAAGGATAAAGTTCTCTACTAGACCTTTTACTGGACCACTTGTACCAATCAAATTATGTTTTAATGTTACTTATAAGTTATGAAATTATTAATTATTGTTTACATCAATTGATAGACATATAGGTCCTGCACTTCATTTCAGAGAAAAAGCACTATTTGAGTATTCCCACGGCTAAATTTCAACACTTGCAATCCATTGAAGAAGCCGTATCAGTAGCAGCACTGTAAAGCTAAAAGCAGATTCGCGATGCTTCAAAGGTTGTCCGATGACACTGAATCCTCAAAGCCTGTGGGTGTCGATCGTACGAAACAATGGCATCATCAATTTCGTTTGCAGAGATTCCCTAGTTAGCCATTGTACGTACTTGCCATAACTTCAGATAACAACTATTAACAAAAGGAGAAAGTTAAAAGAATATGAGAAATTATAATATTACAATTAAATAGATAACTTTTGAGCAATTATACTTATAAAAATAATAGATTTTACATAGTTGTGAACGTGAATGTTTAAAAGTTGTGTGATTCGATCATTCGTAATAATATGGCTCTAGAAAAATAGAGCATATGAAGAGAACAATTTCCAGTCTGTTCTCTTGATTCTTAGCTACAGTAACACTATAGGCTACGCCTAATTTGAAACGTTGCAATAACTAGGCCTACTGATAAATGCGTTATTGTTTAAACTATGACTATATTTATAGTCATTGATGTCATTAAGACACTGGTAATAATAATATAAGTCTAGAGCGTTGGGTGTTTTATTAGAGTTTAGATTAGAGCCTATATATGTGTGTGTGGCTCTAATTAATTTACTAATTAGCTGGATCAAACTTTGCTCCTAAAGTCCAACTGGGGATCTAGAATATATGATGATGCGTGTAGCTAGCTGAGAATATTTACAGAACAACTACATTCGCTTTAAGGCAAATGATTGGTCACAATAGATTTTTTTTTTTCCGAGGCATTCATTAAGGGAATCAATGACTAATCTTTTTACAATAACTGACATCGTACGAAGCAATAGACTGCTAATTACTGGTGAATCTTCACTCCCATATGGTGGGGATTGAAACCCTCCCCCACCACCTCATGGTTAAGGAATGAAGTTATGTTCCACTACATCACACCACGTGATTTAATATATAGAGTTTAACTGTTATGTATTTACATTGTAATTTTTTATATTGTCTTTTAATTAAATCATTTCATATGTATAAATTTTCAAATAGTGGATGAGAGTCGACTATTTTTGTTTACGTGACACAATTTGATTAGATGACAATATAAAAAGAACTTTACATTGTAAGTACATAGTAGTTAAACTTTATATATATATATATTCATGGAATAAATCAAAATAAAAGTTATAGTTATTCCTATAAGTATACCATTAGCTGTATTAATAATTTTTTTTTAATCAGCAATATCATAATAGTATTTTCTAAACAAATTTAAAGACCGAATCTTATTATATCAATATTACTATATAATAATAAATGAATAAAAGGTAGTGGTAAAGTTACATACAATAGAATGTTCCCGCTCAATATTTCAAAGAATAGTGTTATATATGTGTGTAAGCTATTAAAATATATATTTTTTGATAATATTCCTCTTCTACTTTTTTGTACGAGTCTCTTATACTTAATTAAAAATGAAATTAATTAGAATGTAAATATATTTAAAAATATATAAAAAATCATAATTTTCTTGCCAGAATTTTCGCTACGATTATGCGATATTATTTTTCATATTTGAATAGATATGAGTGATACTCTAATTCAACCACTTTCTTTGAATAAATTTTTGACGATAATATTTCTATACAGCTGTTTTTAACTATGTTGCTATTACTTATATATTTAATATTTTAAGTCATTGATGCATAGTAGTCAATAATTAAAATAACTACTAGACAGATTACATACAGCATGGTTGTGGCTTGAGACTTGTGAGGATGTAGAATTCTTTTTCATTTTTTCCTTTAAACATTTTTCATGGTAAGCATTTATTCACTACAAAAAGAAGTTAAATTGCGGCGGTTTTCTTCCGTTTCGTGGCAATTTTTGACCCCCGCTAAATGGTTTATGGAAGATTTTAAAGCTCCTACTTTTATGAGTATCGCAATTGTTTTGCGGAAGTTTTTATCATCCATTATAGCTTCTTACTTTGTGGCAGCTTAAAATCAATTCAAAATAGCGGCGTTTTTGTTTAAAGCCGCCACAAAAAGGTATAAAGACAAAAGTTACATGGGTAAATTACAGTGGGAGTTTTGTTATCCTTGTTGTTTGCTAGCTAATGGTGCAAATCGCTACCTTTCCCTCCTTAATTTCCTGCCTGATTAAAGTGAGGTCCAGCCTATATATGTTTTAATTTCCGTTAATGCAGCAGGCTGATCTTGGTAGAAGTTGATTCATTTGATTTTTGTTGATACTTGCTGGTTCTGGACCTGTTATGCGGAGACATTTTCGCTCCTCCCATGTTGATTTGTGTTGAGCCTGTTTTGCCCTGCATATGCCTTTCACCGTATTAATATATTTAATCCAAAGAAACACACGCATGCATGTATATGATGACAGAGTAATCAATTGATTAATTATTTAAAACTTAGGCAATTGTATGGTACTAGGCTTTTATTTGTGGGCATGCAAGCGAGACATAATTGTCTTTATTATGCATCATGTTTGTAAGAAAGTCTAAGATATAAAGTGTAAAAGCCATATTTGAAACGTCACTTGCCACTTTGCATGTCGCCACGATGCTAATATATTCAAGACATTAACTGAGCAAATGCAATGAACTCAATTTTAAATCCTGTTAATAAATTAAGGTTCAGTTAATTTGGTTCTGACGAAACCATAAGGCGACAGATACAGAAATAAGGACAACAAAGAAAACAATTATATAATAGAAAAGTAACATTTCCGAGCTAATTGAGAGGATGTAACAAATTAAATGACATGTAAAAACACTGATTATCATCATTTACACTGTCTATCATTTCGACGCGGTTGAACGGTTTCATATCAACTTATAAAACCTTTTTGGACTTTGGTATCAGATCGAGATAGATTGAAAGCAGCTTCAATATCATTCCAACTTGGATTAATATTGTACCAAACTATTGCCTTTGGGACAATTCGGATCCTGGAACTTCTCCGCGGAGGTAAAATCTTCGGTGTTGAACGTCTGGGTGTGTACCTGCAATTACTCCAATGATCAAGTACGTGTTACCTATGTTCTCTGAGCAAGAGTTGAACATACCTGAGTTCTTCTGGAAGTTAAATACCCATGTTAGCCGTTACAGTTTCGGCGTACCTTGATGAGGAGAAGGCGTCTCGGTTTGTGTTACATTAGTACGCGTTACGTATTGATGGGCAGTTGATACCTTAGTCAGCATTACACCCATACGCGTTACACATTGATGAGCAGTTATGGTATCGGGTTAAATCCTTCCACGAGCAATTTGGTCGGGTTACCTTGCTCCACGGATTATTGGGTCTGGATAATTGGGCCTCTGGCCTAGTCCATTACAAATATATTTTCAATTATTATGGAACCGTAAACCATTAACCTTTTCTATATGTGCACTTGCTAGATAGGCAATATTACAAGCTCTGTTTGAATAACACAATCACATATCAACAAACATTTAAATAACTTTATAATGGCAATGACGTTCATAATTATTGGCCCGGCCGTGGCCAAATCTTTTAGGTTTAGCTATAACAAAAATGCTACATGTACACCCAATTTCATACACTCATACATACACTATTAATAATGCACAAACTTTATTCTCACGAGTGCACAAACATTACAAATTTGTATATAATACTCTCAACTATACTTAATTAAGTGCACAAACATTACATGAGTTAAAACACAAACTTTATGTATATAAGTAGGAGGTGTATGTATAGTGTATGATTTTTGGTGTACGTGTAGTAGAACTCTATATATAATAACAACGTTGTTATGGGTACAATTCAAGTGCTATCAATTGTGGTGTCAACTCATGATTTATACAATAACACTAAATGCACAAAATTTTACATATACATACACAACTTTTTTCTACACACTTGCACAAACTTTTTTAAATATGAAAACAAATTAAACTGGATTTACAACGCATTAAACAACGAAAAGTAACTGTCACACTCTTTCTCTATCTCTCCACTTATACTTTAAGCTAGTGAACTCATTCTCTACCATGCACAAACATTTTAAAGCATATGTACAAACTTTTTAACTTTTTAGCAATCAGAAACCAAAAAATACGACGAAAACGTAAACAAAAATGAAGACGAAGAAGAAAACATTGTGCTTACAAACAATAACTTTTGAATTAGAATGCACAAACTTTTTTATACATATGCACAAACTTTTGAACAAGTATGCACAAACTTTTGAAAAACAAAAAACAACGAATATGCTATAAATGAAAACGAAAACTCTTCGGTTAAATAAGATGGAAATGAGAAAAAAAAATGAGAAATTGGGCAAGAAGAAAAAAAAAAAATCATATTAAAGAGAATGAGTTATACAATAATTACACACATTACATTTCCCCCACATTAATGATGTTAAAATTTCATGACTACACCAACTTACTTATCCCTCTTAATTGTGTTTAGATATATGTACACCCTCAGTATAAAAAGTGATTGTTTTAAAATAATTACTTTATTTGTCAACTTTTATATCACTCTTGATTGTTTGATACGCTAATTCTTAAAAGAATAAATAACCATTGCTATATATGTCAAGCACAACGAATATTTGCAATACTTTAAATAATTTGAAAGGAATAACCTTTTTTTAAAAACAATTAAAAAAACACTTCATGAATATTAATTTGATATTACTTTTGGTCCTGTTAACACTATACTCCACACTGTAATGCAAACATGGAGCAGCAGTAGTATTTCCAGTTTATGGCTAAATACCAAAAGCTTTCACATCCATCACAGCTTTGTCCCGTTCGTTTGGAGTGAATCACATATCCATTGCCAGCCCCTATTTGTTAATATGGTTATATCTGCTTTATTTCTGGGATGTTCTTCCCTCATTTCCACATTTTGCAGTTTTCATTAATTTACATCCTTTTCCTTGACTGGGTCAAGGGTAGAATTCATCAGTGACTGTCTATTAAGGGACAATCGGTCTTCTTTAATATTTTGTTATTCAGGATTAATTTGGAATATGAGAAGAGAATGAAAAGAAGAAAAAAAAAAGTTTATATAGTTGCACTTTTGAATAATTTTATTTTGTAAAATACGTTTAAATAATCCGACTTGAAAGTGAGGAATTATTATTATTATTATTGAAAATCGTTATTTTATCATAAATGGAATAGTTTTTTTTTTATTTTTTAAAAAAAAAACAATTGATGCTTTCACACTTTATGATACTTTTAAAAACATTATTATACTATATTTTTAAAACATTATAATGTGGAATAGAAGAGAAACTAATTTATGAAATTTTTACAAGGTCAGTAATTTTTGGGAGACTCGAAGATTTGTGGGATGGCGCTACACACACACGTATAATGTTAATGAAACATAATTGTGACTTTAGTAGGTTAGGAAAAGGCGTTTAGGGCACTAAACGTACTAAACTACACATGAAAGATACAAGATTCGCTACAACGTTTTTACATTATCATTTAATAAATAGTATATCGACCCATTATTAAAAGAGTTGTGCTATACGTACACAAAAAATCATACACTATACATACACCTCGTATTTATATACATAAAGTTTGTGTTTTAACTCATGTAATGTTTGTGCACTTAATTAAATATAGTTGAGAGTATCATTTACAAGTTTGTAATGTTTGTGCACTCTTGATAATAAAGTTTGTGTATTATTAATGGTGTATGTATGGGTGTATGAAATTAGATGTACACGTAATATTTTTGTTATTAAAATATTAAAGTTCTGATAAATGTTGTAAAATGTAAAGCTTTTTTAATAACTTAGATAATAGTATCAAAATCTTACGTCAGTAATATTTATTTCAAAATTATATGTAGGTATATTCGATATTCATTGATGACCGACATATGCGTGTGTTACATTGCCAACCCTGTAACACCTGGTCAGGCTCTCGTAGTTAAAAATTAGAAGAATATTGCTTTCATAGTTCATACGTACCCCAAATATAATATTAGAATAGTGGAGAATATATATACACACACACACAGAAGGAGAGCATGAGGCTTTGAGAAGCAGGTACGTAGAGCCAAAATTTCCCACGAAAACTGTGTCAATGTGTAGTACACTCAAGTTGACAAGTTGATTCGCCTGATTGAAATGGACAAGAAACATGTTGGTTACTAGCAACCATTTGATTCCAATTTAATTACTCTCCGAATTAATTAATTATTTTTAGAAAAAGTTTGTTTCCTTTCCTCTTCTTAATTCTTAAATATTCTTCCGTCTCAGAAGCAGGCCGGTGCAGCGTAATGAAACCGCTTCTCGGCCAAAACCAGGGGCCTGAGCCATGATCCATCTCCATGCATTTCACCCTATTTTGTGCTTTCATGTGCTTGGCTTACATGCAAAAGAAAAATGTTATTTATACTCATTATACATAAAACATTCAAGATCATGAGATTTCAAAGGAGTCATCATTTAATGATGGATAACTAATACGTCACACACAGTCACTTAGTATAACTAAAAAAACTTTATGCAAAAACGTGTTTCATACCATTTATTCTTTTTTTTTCCCTTGAACACCAACTATTAGTGTGTAAAATACCACACTTTTAACTTAACTTCCAAGTTAGTTAAGTAAATAGCTAGGTTAGTTATATTCAGTTATGGTAGTTAGATAGTTTGTATGCCACACAAGCAACTTTCATCTTGTATATAAGAAGGCCTTTGCCTTATGATATGAAGTTAGTTTTCCATTTTTCAATTTGCTCTCATTCTTTCATGGTATCATTTGCGATTGTGTTTCTGCTATCCCTATTCCATTTTCCTTCGATTGAAACTCCTCAACACTACAAATTCATGGCAATTCTGCAGTTTCCCTTCTGATTCTGCAGATTTTCTTGCCAAATTCACAGTGTTTTGGCTTGTGCTGTTACGGATCTTGGATTCTTACCTCTTCTTCAAGAATTTCCTTGAGGTCCACACTGGTGGCTACGTTTCAATCGCACTTTCTTCCCTGTTTCTCTTTCAGTTTCCATGGTTGCAGAACCTAGCAATGATGGTGTTGCCACTGATGCTTCTTCTCACACTTCTCAAATTCATGCCTCTAGTCCTCTTCAGGATTCCTCGCCTTATTGCCTCCATCCTAATGAGAATCCCTCTATGGTTCTTGTTTCTTCTCTCCTTAATTGTGCCAATTACCATAGCTAGTCTCGAGCTATGCGCATGGCGCTCTCTCCAAGAATAAGGTGAAGTTCATTCATGGCTCACGTTCCATGATCCTGGTTCATCTTTGCATGATCAATGGGAACGATGCAACCACATGGTTATGTCATGGCTCATTCGTTCTGTTGAACCTTTAATTGCTCAAAGCATTTTATGGCTCGACAAGGCTCATGAGGTTTGGACAAAACTCAAAGAAAGATTTTCTCAAGGAGATTTATTGCGAATTGCTGATTTGCATGAAGAGATTGTTGCTTTGCATCAAGGTGATTCTCCTGTTACCACTTTCCTTACTGATTTGAAAGTACTTTGGGATGAGTTGGATGTGTTTCGCCCTCTTCCTGTATGCAGGTGTGTCAATCCATGTTGCTGTGGTGCCTTTGTCAAATTGAAGACACATTTGAATGCTGATCGTGTAACACCCCTACTTTCAGTCTACGCGATCGTCGTAACACTGATTATAGGGTTATTATCTTCATTGGTTGGGTTACTATTAGCCCCTACTTTTCACTTTGCAAATATTGATTACGCGAAAATATGGACCGTTTTGAAAATCGTTCTTT
>QANU01041802.1:0-42996 GCA_003254905.1 Nissolia schottii
TTTTGAGCTTTCTTGGACCTTTGGAAACTTGCTTCATTTGTCTTCATCAAAACACCCTTCATGTTCATAGAGTCCATTGGGTCTTTGAGAACAAAAAATTCCAAAGAAAACAGGGCGTTTGCGGGGGCGAAACGATGATTTTGGAAAAAAAAGGGGCAAACTGCAATTTCGTGGAACTGGGAGTAAAATCTGACTTTTTAATCATGAAAAATGGTCTTAGGCTATCAAAAACCTTGGGGTAAGGTCTTGAACCTCTCCGGTTTCTGATTACAAATTTCTGATAGAAAACGGACACATACTCCGCGATTTTAGAATAAATACTGAATATGTCTGTTTACGTTTAGGATATGTTTAAACATGAGATGTCGGGCTATGTATGTTCTATGTGTTATGTGTTGCATGAATATATGAATATGTGCCAGATGTGCTATGTGCTTCATGAATAGATTTTTAGAAAGTATGAACTTATGATGAAAACGATTTATGGGAAATGGAAAGTATGTTAATGATTATGAACTGAGAATTTATGTTTAAGGCTTATGATCTATTGACTGGAATGGACTGTATTGATATATGTCTTATATGATTACGTGTTGTGGGAATGATTTTATAAAAGGGAAGGAAAGGAAAAAAAAGTATAGGGCATGACGTCACTAAGTCCCTAAAAGGAAAAAGGAAAGGAAGGAAAAAGGATACTTTTCCTAGCTGTGCGTAATAGCCGGCAGGAAATGCAAGCTGCACCCTGGGCATGCCTTGTCCCTAGCATAAGGACGGGGTAGGGTCCCCTCGCCATCCCTAGCATAAGGATGGATTCTCCTATCGTGAGCTACTGAGGTTTAGCGCGGCCTAGTCCTCACGGTACTGAGACACTAAGGAAGCCTGGCGCGGTAGGCCACCGTTACGGGGGGGTTGAGCTTGAAGTATGTGTGCTAAGTGATATAATTGTACATAAGTGGATGTGCGAAGAAGCTTATGATTAAAATGGGCACGGTTATAAGTGGACGCGCACGGAAGCTTATTAAGTGATTATATGAAATATGTGATTATGTGAAACTTAGGAAGTAAGGTAGAGAACAGATGACCTAGTAAATGAAGAATAGGTTCCCCAGTCACATAGTTAATTTAGATAAAGCTGCTCAGGCTTAGTATGGATCTTAAAATCAGTAGGGTGATAGTATAACTGTAACACCTAGACATCCCTGAGCGGCCTGGAGCTTGTATGAGGAAAAAGAAGTCCCCTAACCCCTAAGGTTTCCCACTGAGAGCGCTATGTTCTCACCCCACTCATCCATGACTCCAGGTTATAACGAAGCACAAAGAGCTGAGCAGTATGAGGAGGAGGCATCCCAAGACAGGACAACAGAGGACTAGACTACTAGCTAGTAGATATTATATGCGTATATGCACTGTTATGTGACATTTTGTACTTGCTACTTAATATGTAACCTATGTACTTGTTATGTATGGATGATGGACCAATGTTTGTAGTTATGACATGTGTTAAATACTTCCATATTTTATCTATTAAGAATGCTATGTCTCCGCTCACGATGTATGCTCTAACACGACAAGGCTCTTATTTTACTCTATGCAACGTACAAAGAAAATTTTAATCTGGTCCATATTTTGAGTAACAATATGTTCAATTTATAAATGGGACTAAGTACTATCCCCACCAGAGCAGTTAACAACTTAGCCAGCAAGCTTGCGACTTAAGCGTAGGCTTCCTGGAATTGAAGCAGGGAACTCTTTCAGTGGCTGAGTACACGGCCAAGTTCGAGCGGCTATGCCGGTACTCCAGTACATACCAGCTTTGACCAAGTGAACAGTGGAAGTGTAAGAGATATCAGCAAGGGCTGAGACCGGAGCTGCAAGTGTTCATTCACACCTGGGGTTTACCAGATTATGCCACCCTGGTAAACCGATGTCTTGCGCAGGAAGAGGCAAATCAGCGGTTGGAGGTGGTCAAGAGTAAGAGGAAGATGGTGGACTCGGGGAGCTCACGGTGGACCCAAGGAAAAAGGGCTCTTTTCTGACTTCCTTCACTGGTAGAGGCCCGAATCAGTACTCTCCGCAACAGCAGCAAGGGATACGGGGAGCTCAGTTCAGACCGATGTCCCCAAGAGGTAGGCCGCCAGTAGCCCGACCCTAGTCTCAAGGCGGAAGTCAGAACAGGCAAGGAGCACAGCCGGGGAAGAAGGCACCGCCACCTTGTCCAATGTGTGGAAAAGCTCACTCAGGGGAATGCTTGGCCGGTCAGAATGCTTGTTACCGGTGTGGTAGGAGCGGCCACTTCGCAAGAGAGTGTCCAACCCTCCCCCCAGATCAGCGTGTGGGCAGAGTGTTTACAATGGCAGCTGAAGAGGTGCAAGAGGACGCAGGCCTGTTGCAGGGTAAGTGTTTACTTCAAGGCAAGATTTTGACTGTTTTGTATGACTCTGGAGTATCCCACTCCTTTGTATCTGAGACTAGGGCAAAGGAGCTTAAATTGCCCTTCACATTGCTTCCATATGCCTTGAATGTGTCTACACCCACTGCACCCCCTGTAGTTACTCGTCGTGCATGTTCGAACTGCTCGCTGCAAATACAGGGGCGATGGGTTGTAGCCGATTTGATTTGTCTTCCCCTAGTCAGATTAGACATAATCCTAGGGATGGATTGGTTACATGCCAATCGAGTGATTTTGGATTGTGCCAGGAAGCTGGTGATCTTTCCGGGGAATGACATTAGCATGCCCGTTCCGAAAGTCGAGCCATCTACGTTGTACTGTTGCCCGATGGGAAATCAAGAATATATTTTCCTAGCATCCTCAGAGGTTACCACGTGGGAATTGAAGATTGAAGACATTCCCGTGGTAAGGGAGTATCCTGATGTATTTCCTAGCGATATTTTGGAGTTTCCTCCAAGGTGGGAGGTGGAGTTTTCAATTGACCTGGTGCCAGGAACAGGTCCTATTTCCATCGCACCTTATAGAATGGCCCCGTTGGAGCTACAGGAGTTGAAGAAACAATTGGAGGAGCTAATGGAGAAGAAGTTTATCCGACCGAGTGCATCGCCATGGGGAGCGCCCGTGTTGTTTGTAAAGAAGAAGGATGGCACCATGAGGATGTGCATTGACTATAGGCAGCTGAACAAGGTAACGATAAAGAACAAGTACCCGCTGCCTAGGATCGATGATTTGCTGGATCAACTGAAGGGTGCCCAAGTATTCTCCAAGATAGATCTGCGGTCAGGATATCATCAAATACGGGTGCGAGAAGAAGATATTCCCAAGACGGCATTTAGATCTCGTTACGGTCACTACGAGTTCATAGTCATGGTGTTTGGGTTGACAAATGCACCTGCTATATTCATGGACTACATGAATAGGATTTTTCGCGCGTATTTGGACGTGTGCGTCATCGTGTTCATTGATGACATACTGGTGTACTCGAAGAATGAAGAGGAGCACGCCAGGCATTTGAGATTGGTACTGCAGATCCTACGAGAGAAGAAGTTGTATGCCAAGCTCTCCAAGTGTGAGTTCTGGAGCAAAGAAGTGCAATTCCTCGGGCATGTAGTGACAAGGCACGGAGTGATGGTGGATCCGGCGAAGGTCGAGGCAGTTAGAGCTTGGAAGCGACCGACTTCTGTTACTAAAATCCGAAGTTTCTTAGGTTTGGCTGGTTACTACCGAAGATTCATCCAGGGGTTTTCGCAAATCGCGTTGCCCTTAACCAAGCTTACCAGGAAAGGGGCAAGAATGGAATGGACGCCGGAATGCGAGAGCAGTTTCTGTGAACTGAAGGAGAAATTAACCACTGCTCTAGTGCTGGTGCTACCAGACCCCCAAGCACCATTTGTGGTGTACTGTGATGCATCTGGCGCAGGGCTAGGATGCGTGCTAATGCAGGGCCGCCAGGTGATAGCATATGCTTCAAGGCAGTTACGACCTCACGAGATCAACTATCCGACGCATGACTTGGAATTGGCTGCAGTGGTATTCGCGCTGAAAATCTGGAGGCACTATCTGTATGGAGTGCGGTTCGAGGTATTTTCAGATCACAGAAGTCGGAAATACTTATTCGACCAAAAGGAACTTAACATGAGGCAGCGGAGATGGATGGAATTTCTCAAAGATTATGATTTCGGTCTCAACTACCACCCTGGAAGGGCGAACGTGGTAGCAGACGAATTAAGCCGGAAATCATTGCACGCCGCACAGATGATGGTGCAAGAAGTGAAGTTAATTGAAGAGTTCTGGAACCTTAGCGTGGATGTAGTGCCCCAAGAGGGCGGCATGCAGGTGTGTTATTTGCAAATCACTAGTGACTTTCAGCAACGAATTAAGCGGGCTCAGGAGAGCTGTCAGGAAGACATCTGGTGCAAGTTCAAGCAGGCAGTAGAGAAGGAGAATTTTCCAGAGGTGATCACCAGAGAAGATGGGATACTGAGGTTCAATCAACAGTTGTGTGTGCCCGATCAAGACGGTCTGAGGGAGGACATTCTACGGGAAGGGCACAAGAGCCATTTCACCATACACCCGGGGACTACCAAGATGTACCACGATCTCAAGAAGATGTTTTGGTGGCCAGGGTTGAAAAGGGATGTCGAGGACTGGGTACGGAAGTGTTTGGTTTGTCAGAAGGTGAAGATCGAGCACCAGAAACCGCCCGGGTTGCTAAATCCGCCAGAAGTTCCAGAATGGAAGTGGGATGCTATAGCGATGGATTTTGTCTCGGGATTACCACGCACTCGGATAGGAGTGGACGCTGTCTGGGTAATTGTGGATAGATTAACCAAGGCTGCTCATTTTATCCCCATCAAGATGACTTACCCACTGGAGAAGCTTGTAAAGCTGTATGTCAAGGAAGTGGTAAGATTGCACGGGATACTGTCCTCTCTATCATCTCGGACAGAGATCCCAGGTTTACTTCCAGGTTCTGGACTGTTTTTCAGAAGGCATACGAGTCTCAGTTGCACTTAAGTTCCACGTATCATCCTCAGACGGACGGCCAGTCCGAGCGGACTATTCAGACTCTAGAAGATATGCTAAGAGCCTGGGCACTGGACACGCCGGGAAATTGGGAAGAAATGCTACCGCTCGTAGAGTTTGCATACAATAACAGCTACCAAGCCAGCATAGGCATGGCTCCATTTGAAGCTCTCTACGGTCGGAAGTGTCAGTCGCCACTCTGTTGGAACGACGGCAGGCAGTATCGCGGACTAGATCCCGAAGAGACCCAGGAAGCAGAAGAATTGATCAAGCTGGTATGACAGAGAGTACTCACTGCACAAAGTCGACAGAAGAGCTATGCTGATAATCGAAGGAGACCACTCGAGTTCCAAGAGGGAGATCATGTCTTCCTGAAGATTACTCCGGCAACAGGCATTGGAAAGTCTGTGAAGATCAGGAAGCTGAGCCCATGATTCATTGGACCTTTCCAGATCTTGGAACGCATTGGACCGGTAGCCTATCGGATAGCCCTTCCGCCAAATTTAGCCAACCTCCACAATGTCTTTCACGTCTCCCAGCTACGCAGGTATTATGCATCCCCCCACCACGTGCTAGAGCTGGAGCAGATACAGTTAAGGGAAGATTTGGCTCTGCCGCTTACACCTCAACGGATCATTGATCACAAGATTCGCAAGACCTGAAACACGGAGATTCCTATGGTACGAGTAGTGTGGGCGAATGGGGAATTAGAAGAGCAGACATGGGAGCTAGAAGCTGACATGAAGAAGGCCTATCCAGAACTGTTCGAAAGGTACGAACTATCCTTACCTTTAAATTTCGGGGGCGAAATTTTTCTAAGGGGGTGGAATGTAACATCCCGATTTTTCCTTAGAGAAATATTCGTAAAATATAAATGATTAATTGATTTTCTAATCATGATTAGAGAATTGAGATGGAAAATTTTAGCTAAAATATCCCTAGGAATTTAGACGTGTCGCGGTAGAAAATTCGGCAGACAACCGAACCGCCATTGTTTGCCGATGAAATTTTGGCACGCAAAACGGTGTCCGTGAAAATAATCTCCCGGAGAAAAATTCACAAACACCTTCAAACATTAATACCCTTAGGTAGGTGGGAATTAGAGGATCGCGATGGTTCAAACGGAATATTTTTCGGATGACCGTGCGCGACGCACCGAGACTGCGAGGGATAAAACATGAGCGAACCGGGACCGGGAGAAAATAAAATCTCAGCAGCTGCAAGGAGAAGGGCTGCACGTTTTTTTTAAGAAATTTTGGGTCAAAAATATCCCCTAAATTAAGCTTCTACACATCTCATCACCATACCTTCTCACATCATAAACCATACCCATGCCCATACCTCCCACTATTCATTGCATTTTATTAAATCCTAAAAATCAATTAATTTTCTCTCCATTCAGCTCTCCAAAACTGAGNATGTCAATTTTGTGTAAATTGGGCACTTATCACTTTTGTCGTTCAAATTAAATATATATCCTACTTTACGGCTTTCAGATCCACAAGGGATCCAATTGCAGTATAGTCGGGTATAGTCGAATCCCCAGAGAGTTGCAAAAATACCATTCTTGAGTTTAGTCAATTAAACAATGAAGTGAAGATTTTGATAAATTTGTTGTGATAAATTAAATAAGTAAATAAACAACATAAAAGTAAGTAGGCAACAAATCAGAGGTAGTTCCAGAGCTTGTTGGGAATTGAATCATATCATAGTTTCATGCATCCAGTTACTTATTACATAGAATCATCATTTCATTGATTGCCCGCCACCAGTTCTTAACTTCTCATTGCTTTCGCACATGAAAAGATCACAGGTTTTCTTTGTTAAACTGTCACTTTCGCACACAAGCTTAACAAAGTATGCCAGCGTTATTCCAGATGTTAAAACGGCTAATCTTTATTCCAGTTATGGCAACAAGATTAGATGAAATGATTTAGATCCGCCTCTAATGATTGTAACTTTCGTTCACAGCGTTCAAGTCTAGAATCTAGTTAAGCATAGTGATATTGATCTTAACTTAGTTATGACTTAATTAGTATAACTTTCGTTCATACAACAAAGTCCCAAATCAAGAAGCAAGACACTAAACAAAAGCTAGCATTAAGCATAAAATCATTCAAGCGAATCAATAGAAACTGATAAATTCATATGCAATAGTTACATGGATACAATCATACTACAATAATGATCAAAATCCCAACAACAAGAGGATTACAAATCCATATTACAAGATAATCTCGGAGGCAAGGTTTAGACGCTTACCATGACACGTTACCACGCTATCACGACAGCGGCTTCGTCAAGCTTCTTCGATCTCCTAGCTCCTTCACCGGCCTCCTCTTTATTGCTAAACTAACCTAAGCTTTGAAGTACAAAAGAAATGGAAGAAGAATGGTTTCTTGAAGGAGGAAGGATGATTTTTGGATGGAAGGGGATGTCTTGAAGTGTGGCACAGCCTCCTCTATTTATAGGCAAAATCTGATGGCCTCGCTTAGTGGTTTTGGTACAACCGCTGAACGATTTAGTCTTTATCGCTGAGCGGCGAGGTCCCATTGCTGAGCGGCGTAATCATTTCACGCAGAGTAATAAATGCTCCGGTAGCCCATGCCAGGCTGACTCCAGCTGGCGCAATAAATGCGCGGCTGCAAGTGGCTCCGATGGCAGAACCGCTGAGCGGCCAGGGTACAACCACTGAGCAGTCTTTGTCTTTTATGCACTGAGCGATCTGGTACTTGCGCTGAGCGGTCTTCACGCCTGGTTCCTCTTTTAAGCTCTTTTTCCTATTTTGCCCTTTTCTTCATTCTTTATGGGATTATTTTCCAATTAATTATGCTTGCATCCATCTTCAAAATATATTTAAAAACCTACAAAAATGGGAAATTCATTAGATAATTCTTTAAAACATAAGCGAATAAGTGCCATTTTGATAGGTCAAAATTGCGTAAATTGGGCACTTATCAGTTACGTGGTGAGCTGAGTCAGGTGCAGGGCGTTGAGCGGCCTGCTAGGGCGTTGAGCGGTCTGCTAGGGCGCTTAGTGGTCTGTGACCTGGACGCCACGTAAATGGATAAGGATGATTTAGAACCTGAAGGAGCCAGGTCAGCGCTGAGCGGCCGAGGGCGCTGAGCGGGGAACGCATGACGCTGAGCGGCCTGAGAGCCCTTGTAACATCCCGATTTTTCTTTAGAGAAATATTCGTAAAATATAAATGATTAATTGATTTACTAATCATGATAAGAGAATTGAGATGGAAAATTTTAGCTAAAATATCCCTAGGAATTTAGACGTGTCGTGGTAGAAAATTCGGCAGACAACTGAACCGTCATTGTTTGTCGATGAAATTTTGGCACGCAAAACGGTGTCCGTGAAAATAATATCCCGGAGAAAAATTCACAAACACCTTCAAACATTAATACCCTTATGTAGGTGGGAATTAGACGATCGCGACGGTTCAAACAGAATATTTTTCGGACGACCGTGCGCGACGCACCGAGACTGCGAGCGATAAAATACGAGCGAACCGGGACCGNTTCGGATGACCGTGCGCGACGCACCGAGACTGCGAGGGATAAAACATGAGCGAACCGGGACCGGGAGAAAATAAAATCTCAGCAGCTGCAAGGAGAAGGGCTGCACGTTTTTTTTAAGAAATTTTGGGTCAAAAATATCCCCTAAATTAAGCTTCTACACATCTCATCACCATACCTTCTCACATCATAAACCATACCCATGCCCATACCTCCCACTATTCATTACATTTTATTAAATCCTAAAAATCAATTAATTTTCTCTCCGTTCAGCTCTCCAAAACTGAGCTCTCCCCCAAAAATCTCAAGAAAAATTTCATCTTCTCCAAGTCTCCATAGCCACTCCTCAAGCCAAGCTCCAAGAACACCATTGTGTCTCCAAGAAAGCAAACATTCTTGCCACCCTCTTTCACCCTCCAAGAACCGAATACACACACACAAAGTCTCCTCATCTTAGCCTCATTTTCTTACACTCACAACCAAGAGGAACAACATCATCATCCTCTTCATTGTGCAAGGTCCTCATCTTTGGAGAAAGGTGACATAAAGCTTTGGGAACTTCAAGGCTTGTGGAACTTCACTCCCAACTCCCTTCACCAACCTTCTTGAGAAGTGGGTAACTTAGGCTTTTACTCACTCCTTAGTGCTCTTGAGCTCATGGATGATTATGTGTGTTTATGTGTGTTTGTGTTTATGGGTTTTATGCCTTGAAATGAACTTGCATGTGTTGCTAATGATTTGATTAGGATAAATATATTTTTGATTGTTAAAATTTGTGGGTAAACTAACTAAAACCATCCCTTGATGGTTCTATGCCTTTTTGCATGTTTATGTGATTTATGAGAAAATGCACATAATATGTGTTTTAAGCTAAAAATAAATTTGTTTGTGTTATTAATGATTTGATTAAAAATGAATGTGATTTGAGGATGATAATATGTGATTTATAAAGGCTGGAATATGTGGAAAAATTTTTTTAGGGTTGTACATGAAAGAATCTTGAGGAAAGGTGACATAGAGCAAAAATGGAGTTTTTGGCATAAAAGGGCAAAATGGTCCAATCTGTAATTTCGGGTGTTTGGGCTAAAAATCTGGGTTTATTATCATGAAAAATGGGTTCAGAGATATCAAAAACCTTGGGGTCAAGAGTCCATTGGAGTGTGGTTAACTAAAATTTTGAAGGAAATCGGTTTTATGGGCAAAAATGGCATTTTGATCAAAAAAGGGCAAATCTGTAATTTCGGGTGTTTAGGCTAAAAATCTGGGTTTACTATCATGAAAAATGGGTTCAGAGATATTAAAAACCTTAGGGTCAAGTCTTGAGTCCATTGGGTAATGGAGAAATAAAATTCCAAAGAAAAATCGGTTTTTCGGACAAAAATGACATTTTGGGCTAATGGGGGCTTAACTGTAATTTCGGGTAAGGAATTTAAAAATCTGGGTTTGTTTTCATAAAAAGTGGGTTCTGAACTATGAAAAACCTTAGGGTCAACTCTTGAGTCCATTGGGTCTTTGAGAACAAAAAATTCCAAAGAAAACAGGGCGTTTGCGGGGGCGAAACGATGATTTTGGAAAAAAGGGGCAAACTGCAATTTCGTGGAACTGGGAGTGAAATCTGACTTTTTAATCATGAAAAATGGTCTTAGGCTATCAAAAACCTTGGGATAAGGTCTTGGACCTCTCCGGTTTCAAATTACAAATTTCTGACAGAAAACGGACACATGCCCCGCGATTTTTAGAATAAATACTGAATATGTCTGTTTACATTTAGGATATGTTTAAACATGAGATGTCGGGCTATGTATGTTCTATGTGTTATGTGTTGCATGAATATATGAATATGTGCCAGATGTGCTATGTGCTTCATGAATAGATTTTTAGAAAGTATGAACTTATGATGAAAACGATTTATGGGAAATGGAAAGTATGTTAATGATTATGAACTGAGAATTTATGTTTAAGGCTTATGATCTATTGACTGGAATGGACTGTATTGATATATGTCTTATATGATTACGTGTTGTGGGAATGATTTTATAAAAGGGAAGGAAAGGAAAAAAGTATAGGGCATGACGTCACTAAGTCCCTAAAAGGAAAAAGGAAAGGAAGGAAAAAGGATACTTTTCCTAGCTGTGCGTAATAGCCGGCAGGAAAGGCAAGCTGAACCCTGGGCATGCCTTGTCCCTAGCATAAGGACGGGGTAGGGTCCCCTCGCCATCCCTAGCATAAGGATGGATTCTCCTATCGTGAGCTACTGAGGTTTAGCGCGGCCTAGTCCTCACGGTACTGAGACACTAAGGAAGCCTGTCACGGTAGGCCATCGTTACGGGGGGGTTGAGCTTGAAGTATGTGTTCTAAGTGATATAACTGTACATAAGTGGATGTGCGAAGAAGCTTATAATTAAAATGGGCACGGTTATAAGTGGACGCGCACGGAAGCTTATTAAGTGATTATATGAAATATGTGATTATGTGAAACTTAGGAAGTAAGGTAGAGAACAGATGACCTAGTAAATGAAGAATAGGATCCCCAGTCACATAGTTAATTTAGATAAAGCTGCTCAGGCTTAGTATGGATCTTAAAATCAGTAGGGTGATAGTATAACTGTAACACCTAGACATCCCTGAGCGGCCTGGAGCTTGTATGAGGAAAAAAAAGTCCCCTGACCCCTAAGGTTTCCCACTGAGAGCGCTATGTTCTCACCCCATTCATCCATGACTCCAGGTTATAACGAAGCACAAAGAGCTGAGCAGTATGAGGAGGAGGCATCCCAAGACAGGACAACAGAGGACTAGACTACAAGCTAGTAGATATTATATGCGTATATGCACTGTTATGTGACATTTTGTACTTGCTACTTAATATGTAACCTATGTACTTGTTATGTATGGATGATGGACCAATGTTTGTAGTTATGACATGTGTTAAACACTTCCATATTTTATCTATTAAGCATGCTATGTCTCCGCTCACGATGTATGCTCTAACACGACAAGGCTCTTATTTTGCTCTATGCAACGTACAAAGAAAATTTTAATCTGGTCCATATTTTGAGTAACAATATGTTCAATGTATAAATGGGACTAAGTACTATCCCCACCAGAGCAGTTAACAACTTAGCCAGCAAGCTTGCGACTTAAGCGTAGGCTTGCCAGCTAGGGGGTTACAGCTCTAGGGTTCTGACAAGACTTTTCCAAAAGAAAAGCAGGTTGTAATAGGCCAAGGGACCCATACTATCCCATCTGCATTGATCTATGTCCCAAGAGTAAGTAGTCATATAAGAATAGTATAACTACATGTGCATGCATCATGAGGAATGGTTACCGTGAGGCTTAGGGCAACCATAAATCACTAGAGTTAAGCAATTTAATGTGAAAAGATGATAACTGAATATAGGGAACTGGTACATTTCTTAAGAAGGCCCGACCACCAAAGGTCGGTGTACCTTGAAGAAAGGACATAGTTATATGATAGGAAATTCCTCTCTTGGCATGTCATACTGACAAGCCCCTTCCCAGTCTAGCAAGAAGGACTGATTGATGATTATGATACGCAGACAATGATCTGAACGCGGATTTCAACCCCGTAAGAGAGAAA
Source organism: Nissolia schottii (assembly GCA_003254905.1). Lineage (NCBI taxonomy): Eukaryota > Viridiplantae > Streptophyta > Magnoliopsida > Fabales > Fabaceae > Nissolia > Nissolia schottii. The sequence goes on from QANU01041802.1 coordinate 12,101, forward strand.
AAAAAGTAAGGAAAAGAACAACGCTTGAGCTTTTACGTCATGACGTTCACAAGACGAGTAATATGTCCTCGAAGGTTGGACATCTAAGAGAAAGAAAGAAAGATATGCCCCCAGACGTGGCATCAGAAAAGCACACCCCCAGCAGTGGTGTGAACTACGCCCCCAGACGTGACAGAGGATTGTCCCCCAGACGTTGACAAAGAAAGAAAAAGAGAGATCTTGTCCCCCCAGACGTGGACAAGCGAGCCCTCATTTGCCAGTGCTACCACCAGGGTACACTCCCACCATTCTAGTAGTTGAATGGTTGCAAGCGGTTGTGGCTGTATGGGGATGACGATCCCGCAGTCAACAAGGGAGTGAGGGCACCCAGTAACGAAAAGGACGCAGCCACAGGCGCGTAAGAGAATCCCCGACCCCTCATGCATGATATCTATGTGATAATTGTATATGTGTATGACTATAAATATGTTAAGCAAGCCGTCCATTAGACACGTACGAGACAGTCTAAGTATATTGCGAGTCAAGATAACAAGCGCGATTGTTTAGGTAAGTAAAGACTAGAGATCCCTATCACCTAGTAACTAGATAAAGCTGCTCAGGATCATAGGAAAGATAATAATTAGTAGGGAGTCTAGATGCATGAACACGTAGAGGTCTCCTAAGTGGCCTGAAGCATAATCGAGTACACCAGACCCCACCAGCATATAGTTATTCACTGAGGACCACACGTTCTCACCCCCACTCGCTTATGACTTCAGGCAAGGACGATGAGCCGGCCGCCGAAGAAGCGGCGGGTTCTTTACAACAGATATAGACACAGGGACCCCGATACAGGGGACGAGGTGGAGGTTTGGACGTTCCTTATTGTAGACAGCCCCGACCCTCTCAGAGTAGCACCACCAGCACTGGTCAGATCAGGATCCACTGAAGGTGATTCTCGACTGAGTGACGTTGACGCGAAGGAGCCTCCCCCATATGAGAAGGATGTGGAGATCGACCCCAACTCCTTGACGCCAACACCACCACCCCCGGTTTGCCACCGAGGGTCCCGGATGAGAGTCGCCTGTACCTATCGCCGTCAGTTCACACCTCGAACCCACGACGCCAAGGCAGGTCCATCCGCCGTTCCCCGGGACTTGCCGGCCAGACCAGAGAAACCTCCAGCCGAGGAGGAGGATCCCATGAACGAGGACCCCTCGGGGGAGGAGGACAGTGAGGACGAGAACGAGGAGGAGGAGGACCCGGATCTCGAGGAGTGAGGTCGGCGCCCGTTACCAGCCATGTCTCCCCTGACCCTGTCATCAGCCCCTGACGCTGCCTTTTTGTGTAGTTGAGATAGATGTAGATGTTGACTGATGTGTAGCATGTATGTATGTCCTGTATAGTACTTGTAGACTCTGACTTGTACGAGCACCGATTATGTATATATTTGGGATACATATGTAAATTATTGACTGATGGACCCTATTCTGTTCTGCTTGTATGTATGTTTAGTTACTTTACCACTTTCCCATTATTCGTATCTATCGAGCATATGGTATAGCTCCCATGCGCATACCTCCTAGTTGAACATAAAAGTAACTTATAGCAAGAAAAAAAAAAAGCAGGGTCCATATTTTCGGATTACAGCACTATTTTTCTCAAATAGTTAGGGACTATGAGTACGCCCACACAACGAGTAGCAACCTAGAGAATGTGGATTATGACTTAAGCATAAGCCGCTAACCTAGGGTGTTACATATCGACCCCTTTTGAATTATCCGAATGACAATTTGGGTAGAACAATTAGATTATCCACATGTTAAATACTAGTTGTGACATTGTGTAACACCCCAACGTAAAATCCTATGAGTAAATTATTAATTTATATTTTACTTATTATATTAGTGAGATTAATGGAACTCTTTTTTGTCAAATGACACTCCCTTCTAACATCTTTTAATTTTATTTTCCTAAATTGCCTTCACTCTCTACTCCCTTCTATTTAATTTATTATATTTTATCTACTATCATTTTAACCCGTGCGATTCATGGATAATCATTTTTGGTCTATTTAAATTTTATTGAATTTTTTTAGATCTATATATATAATTATTTTAAATTTCATTGCCTTTTTGATGTCCACCACATTTGAATCATGTTCTATAACTTCTCTCATGACCTAATTTATGTCTCTCGATTGTTTAATAAATCTACATTTAGTGAAATAACTTCTTACTCACATCCACTAATCATAATTATCTCACTCATTATAATGTAAATTAATGTACACCTTGTGCCTATCTAAGACCTCTAATATAAATTATATACGATTTTTGACTTAATGTATGGATATTAAATTTAGATATTTAGTTATTTTGTTTAAATTTATACTTTGCGTTCAACTAAACAAATACTTACTTATTATGTGAACATATTAAAAGTGAAACTACCAAAATGTGCAATTCTTTACAAAATGCACTTGTTTGAAAACAAAGTACTTGAGGAAAAAAAATGATATGTTGATAAGTTGTTGGTTTTATACGATGATTATGTTCAAAAAATTGTAAAAAATTAATGATGATAAATTCATATATATATATATATATGTTATTCTTTAAATGATTAAATTCATGATATTCTTATCGGTCAAAAAGGGAATCCTATTGCTTATTATAGCTTAAAATATCTTATATAATAATGTAGTTATAAGATATAAGGTTGAAATGCTGTAAGAATTAAAAATATAATTGATAATAATATTAATTGCTTAATTTTCTAATTATGGTTTATAATGTATTTACTATTATATAATAAGGTAAAACCCTTCTTAAGTCTCGTAGTTATATCACTACTAGAAAAATGGATTTTAGCAATGGAAATGCAATCTGTTGCTATATCTTATATTAACGACGTAATTCGCAACAAAATTGTATTCTGTTGCTAAATTTAGAAAATAGCAACGGAATAGTGATGAATCCGTCCATTGCTAAACGTTTTTTTTGCTAATCAGGCCTTTCCTTTTTAGCAAAATTTTGGACTGATTAATAAAGAATTATTGTTTTTACTGTGACGATAAAATGAATAGAGGTAACCCATTTGAAAAAAAAAAATGAATAGTGTAAATGGCCCAATATGCAATAGATGCATTTTGCAAACACAGACAAAAATCAAAATGAAAACACTATTTTGAAGAATTATTGAAATTAAGAATCAGAGGCCCAAAACTCTATATAGTACAATGACGAAGACGACCACCACCACCCCGAACACTGTGTTGTCACTCTAAACGCATGTTGATGGAGATCACTACCGCCGAAGATCACCACCACCACCACCACCAGGTACCAATTGTAACACCCTTAGCTAACTACTTACGCTTAAGTCGTATGCAATGCTCACTAGGTTGTTTAGTAATTGGTGGGAATACTTATAGTCCTTTATTAATTTCAGAAATACTTGATTAGGGAAAATATGAACCATTTTTAAACTCCTTTTTACTGTTTATTTCATAAAGTATGAGCCGCGCTTGAATAAGATAGGTATAATACAAACGATAGAGCCTTGGGCTTACAAAGATTAATTAAGCATAGCACTATTAGATAAATAACCAACACATGACCCATCACACGTACTTACAAGAATTCATATAAGTATTACAATAGTTAATATATACACGACATTTCCGTCAAAATACATTGTCCACCCACAAAATAAAAGGTTATCTAACAAACAACTCTGTTTGAAACACCCTAGCTAGCTAGTCTACGCTTAAGTCACAAACTTGCTTGCCAAGTTGTTATCTGCTTTGGTTGGGATAGTACTTAGTCCCACTTAATCGTTTAAAAGTATAGTTACTTAGAAAATATGGACCAATTTTTAACTTTCTTTTATATATCATAGCACAAAGTAGGAGCCTTGTAATTCGTAGAACATGTAATGCGAGCAGCAAAATAACATGCTTAGCTAACATTGATAAGAGGTAATAAATATTCCAACATAATATCCACCACTGGTCCATAACACATGTTCACAACCAGATATACAAGTACTAATATAGCTGTTACATACAAACATTTAGTACAATAGAATTACTATCACATAGAGTCTACTAACTAAATGCCTATTTTTTGGCTCACTCTTCTGGATACGGCTCCTCCTCATGCTGCTCATGTCCTTGCTCCACCTCAAATCCTGGAGTCATGAATGAGTGGGGTGAGAACATAGCGCTCTCAGTGGGAAACCGTGGGATATGGGGAACTCCTTATTCTCATTATGATCCAGACCGTTCAGGAGTCTCTAAGTGTCACAGTTTTACTATCTTCCTACTTATTGTTAGTTTCTGCTAAGCCTGAGCAGCTTTATGTAGATTACTAGGTGATCGGGAAACATATTCTTCATTATCTACATCATCTGTCTGCTAGTCTAGTTCCTAACTCATATATTGTCATACAATTCACATAGCTACACTACGGTATCAAAATCATCATCATCTTGTTGAAAATCATTTTACTCCCGTGGTATAAGGCACGCCTTATTAGCGGTTCCGCCCTCGTCCCTTGCAGCTGCGGTCACACCGCTACAACCACACTTTCAACCCACATCGTGGCGGCCAGGTCGCGCTAACCTGAAGGGTCTCACCTGCAGGGTCTTGATCCCGTAATTTTCACCAACCACGACCGAGGTGACCATCAAAAGGATGGCGGTAGGGTCGGACCTACGACTCGACCGGGACTAAGACCTTCCCCAAAAGCGGAACCCTCGGCCCTGCTAGAGGTGGTTTTCTCTTCTTCATCATCATCATCATAGGCATAGTTCATATATAATAGGCACAATTCATCATCCCAATCATTCATACACATGACAATTACAACTCAATAGCTCATATCATCATTTTCATCATATATCACAAACATCTAATATGTATTAGCTCATATTAACCTAACAACACATAGAACATACATAGCTCAATTTCAAGAGGGTTTCTTCTAACATCTATCATCATTTTTAACACATATAGAGAACATATCTTCACGCTCAACATCTTCATGAACATAAACCAAGGTAAATCCACAATTAACAAAACAAGCGCATGGTTTCTGTCAGAGAGTAGCAACCATAAAACGGAGAGGTCCAAGACCTTGCCCCAAGGTTCTTGATAGTACTAAGATCATTTTTCAAGTCTAAAAACTCAGATTCTGAACCCCACTGCACGAAATTCCAGTTTTGCCCCTCTTTCCAAAATTACCATTTCACCCCCGTAAACGCCCTGTTTTCTTTGGAATTTTTGTTCTCAAAAACTCGAGGGACTCAAGACTTGCACTTAAGGTTTTTGATAGTTCTAAACCCATATTTTCTGAAAACAAATCCAGTTTTTCAGTCCCAAGACATGAAATTCCCGTTTTGCCCCTTTTTCATAAAAATCCCGTTTTTTGGCTGTTTGCTGAGAAATTCATCGGGGACTCCAAAAATCATGAAACTTGACATCCCCACTCAATTTTTCGTGTAGAAACCAAAAATAACATTAGTTTTTTATGATAAAAATCTCAGCATACAGTTTCCTTCAACATCGTGTCATCTGCCTATTTCTGTCTTAGGCGTTCCTAAATTCTAACAGAATCACAGACAGCACCAACAAATCCAGACAATCATCAACAACATATATATATATATACACCAAAGTCACATAAAAGGCATCCTAACCGCATATATATCTAATCATGAAACCACATAGACTGTGGATAAGTCGGTTTACCCACTTGTTTACGGTTTCGGTGTTTCCTGCGAACTTTTAGCTTGCTATGATGCTTCCTATTTCTTCTTGGGATGAGTTTTTCCAAGCTTTCTATAGGGGTTTTGAGGGATTTTTGTGAGTTAAAGTTATGGAATTTTGAGGGATCTTTACTAGGATTGATGTGGGAAGTGTCTGGGTTAGTGTTTGGACAGTATAATAACTGAATGAGTAAATGGACAGAGTTTGGCCAAGGTTCTCCTATTTTTTCTCAAAATTTCAGATTATGGGAGTATTTATAGGCCTCATGCATGAAAATTCTCTTCCAATTTTACCCTTGGTTTAATTTACCATTTTAGCCTTGACGCTTATGTCATCCATGACATCACCTAGCCTAGTCACCATGTGACTCACCTTTGAAAAGTCGACTTTGGCCACTTGGCCCTCTCTTGGCCATGTAATGGCCTTGTGTCTTGGCCACTTGTGTGGCCGAGAATTAAGGGCTTCTGGTAGATCAATTTTGATCGGGTTTTATCATTTTCAGTCCCGGTACTTCGCGTACGGTTATGCTAAAAATATTCCGATCACGTCCTTGTGATCCCCTAATTTTCCTAAGAAATATTTTGGGTCTGTTGAAAGCTTATGCTTGCATTCTCTAGTTTGTTTTCCGTCTACTGTTTTGCTTTCAAATCCTCGAGGGATTCAATTGTAGTACAATGTGAAGGGTTGTCGTTGTAACAACCCAAGTTTTTCTCTTCGCTAAAATTCCGCCTAATAAATAATTAAGAACATGTTAATAAGGAAAAGATGAGATAAAAATGAAATAAAATTCAAAGAATTAATTTAGTTTCTATCGTATTAGGTAAAAATAATAATTTTGTGATCTCGTGATGTCTGGTGACGTTCGGGTTAGTATTAGGCTATTTTTAGAACTTAAGTGTGACTCAAAGGAGTCTGTAAAATACACTAATATGAAAATAATGTGAGAATATTTCAACCAAGATTTAAATATGAACAAGGAAAATTTATAGGTCACAACGGTATGTCCGAAATATTTTTAGGACGTTCGGACATAAATAGTTAATAAACGAAGACGATCAAAACCACACAGAGAAAATAAGAAGACTCTAGGGCCAAAGGCCACTAAACCCACAGCTTGCTCTCACCCCACGAGAAACACACACATACACTAACTTCTCTCACTTTTCTTCCTCCAAAGTTTTCCAAAAAACCTAAACCTAAAGCCATCAAAGCTCATCATCCTCATCTATCTTCATCTTCCTTAAGCTCTCTTAGTTTCCAAATCATAGACATAGCAAGGAGAAGCACAAGCAAGTAAGGTTATTTTCTTCTCCCTTGGTGAATCAAAGTTTCCCTAACCTAGGTTCCATAATCATTCAAGGTTTTCATTTTTAGGTTAAAAGGAAACCTCAAGCAATCAAGCAAGCAAGGCTTGATTCTATCCTTCCTCTAGCATCAACAAGCTCTTTAGGAGGTGGGTAACTCTAGTTCTCCTCTCTTTGGTGATTGGAAGAGTTTATGTGTGTGTATGTCTTTGTGTGTGTGTGTATGATTATGTATGCTTGATTTGTTTAGAACTTTGGTTAGGTTAGGAAGATGATTCTGAAGGGTCCTGTGACCTGGACTAGATAGGGTTATTATGTGTAAAAGCTCAAGGTAAATCCATGGATGAAAAGGAGAGATAATTTGCATTCTGACGCTGAATTTCCAAAACTGGGTCAGGCTCACACCAGACTTGCAGTCAGGCTCACGCCAGGCGTACCCGCCAGGCTCACGCCAGGCGCACCCGCCAGGCTCACGCCAGGCGCACCCGCCAGGCTCACGTCAGGCTCCTGCCAGGCTCACGTCAGGCTCCCGCCAGGCTCATAGGTCAGGCCCCCGCCAGACCACCCCAGGCCACGTCAGGCCACGCACTGGACCTTTGGATTATGTATATACAACGTTATAAATGCTGTATGTGACTATGTGAAGTATATACTGTATAGGAATTACTTGTAATCTGTGAAGTCATATGTAGTATTACATGCATTCATGATAAAGCAATGTTTAGCGAATTAGAAGTAATGATGAGATAAAGAAAGATAATGAAATGAAATGAACCATAGGAAAACAAGTCATGACATGCTGCAGGTACTAAAAGTAGTGAATTCTGAAAGTGCTAAATGCTCAATGCTGAAAGTACTGAATGAAATAGGCTGCTGAAAAGGCTAAATGCCACATGCTGAAAAGGCCGTGATCACGAGAGCCAAGTAACAAGCCCATTTCATTAGGTCCGAAAGACATACTGAAGATGGAAGCCCGCCACAGGTGGTGTCGATATGGCATACCTGGAGGTGTGCGGTTACCACGCCTTTGCATTGTCGAAAGGGGGCAAGCCTAGGTGGGGGTACAATATCCGCCCACTGTCGAGGGGTCCCGAAGGGGCACCCGGCAGGTAGAAGCCCACCACAGGGGTCACAGAGGACCACCTGGAGGTGCGAGGTTATTCCGTCATAGTAATGTCAAGAAAGGACAATACTATGGTGGGAATAACATATATTCCAAAAGCTGATTATTAGGTTATGCATAAGCATTAAGCATGTTTATTCTATTATGCATAAATATATGAAAGGTGCACTCTGATTATTCTGCTATGTATGAGAATGTGTAAGATATTATGCTGCTGTAATATGATTCCGTCAAGAGAACGCTCGAGACGGCTATGTATGTAAACGTAATGTTAATCAGCACGAGAACGTAGTAAGCAAGAGTAGTTCCCATATCACCTAGTAATATAGATAAAGCCGTTCAGAACCTAGGCCAGATAATAATCAGTAGGATATTTTGAAATACATGTTCACTTAGAAATCTCTGAGCGGCCTGAAGTCCGACCTAATCTGGAAACGAGACTCAGGAACTAAAGTTATTCCACTGAGAACCTACCGTTCTCACCCCCACTACCTTATTGACTTCAGGTACTGATGATGATTCATGTTTTGAGGATGCTGATGAGCCGCCAGCAGAGCCATGAGCGACTATGACAGGACGCAAGCTGGAGATAGATAGATACCAGGATTTTTGCCAAGGGCCTACTTAGTAGTCTTCTAGTAGCCCTTGTATTTTGATGTCATGTATTTTGGGATCTTGTATTCTGAGATGATGTACCTTAGATGCTTATATACAGATTATGTGTAGCTTACTTATTATTGTATATACAGCTATGTGACTTTGTATGACGGACCACCTGAGTATATAATGGATGTTTATGGATGGTTATTTATCTTACATTTACACGCTTTGATATATTATTCTTTCTGACGCATGGCTCTATTTTGTAATTATGCAACATGAATGAAAAGTTTAAAATTGGCCCTTATTTTCTTAAACCACTATTTTCAAAAGATAACAATGGACTAAGGTATTCCGACCAGGTAGAAAATAACCTAGTGAGCTTTGTTTACTACGTACGGGTAAACAGTTAGCTAGGGTGTTTCAGTCTTCCTCTGGGACTGATGCTTTAAAACAATCGTTCTTTGAGTTGTGATAGTTTAAGCAATAAAGGATGGTTGGTTTGTTTAAGAAATTAACAAAGAAATGAAGTAAAAGTGTAAAGCATAAATTAAGTTAAGTTTGGATAATAAAGAAAGATGTTGGGATTTGATTTGCAATATTACTTTAATGTAACCAATAACTTAGTAGATATGATCTATGAGTTCTTGATTTTATTGCCACCAGTTCTTAACTTAAGCATCTCTTTCAAGCATGTTAAGATCACTCGATTGTCCAATGTTATCTTGCCGATCTCTTGCTCAATTTAACAAAGTAAATTGTGAAGAAGACTCTCTCTCTGACCTTGATGGCTAGGTTTTGATGAAGACAATGTAACATCCCGACTCTCCCCTAGGAGGGCTGGTTGCGAAAACTATAACTCTAGTAGGGTGAGGAGTGTAAAGTGACCTGATTATGGGATGGGGGAAATTATTTATGAGGCTTGCCCCTTAGGCTGGAAGGGAAAACTAGGAGGTTAGGGTCCCACAGGGTGCTATAAGGTTTGTGTTCAGTTTGGACGAAAACGGGAATCCGGTTAAGGACCAAAGGGATCTGCGAAGGAGTGGCTGACAGACACAAGTCCCCAGATGCCTTGTTTCGGACCGCCAACCCGTCGGGAAAAAATTCATAGATCGCGAATATATAATTGGGATATTTTCGGAGACCTGTATGGACCAGAAGGGGGTTAGAAGCGATTACCGTAGAACGAGAACTAGGATATTTATAATAACTATAATAATATAATAATATAATAATATAATAATATAATAATAACTAATAAATAATTAAATTAATAATTAAAGCAATAGGGGGCCACGGCTATAAATGGCCCCTGATTGCAAAACCGAATAGAGTTTTAGAACTCTGAGGTTTTCTTCAAATTTTCACTTTCCTAGTATCGTTCGAGCACATCGCGAGAGCGCTACCGGACTTCTGAAAATTTCTTGGAGCATACCATTCCGACAAGGATTTTCTTTGCTTTCAACCTACCGACTCCAAATCCGCGTAGGAAGTGGGTAACTCTAAGCCCACTGTCTATGTAGTTTATTTAATGATTGTTTAAATGCATTTCTGTGTATGTGAATGAAAAACTATTTTACAAAAACTATAGGAAATGAGTTAGGAAAGTTAGATTTTGATGATTTTGAGGTTCGGAAACCATAACTATATGGATTGGATTACTGTAGAAGCAAAAAATGTTACGCGGAGCAAAACCCTGAAGAATTTGCTCTCTGGGTCGATTTTTTTACTGTAGCATTGATTGAATTCCCACGAATTCGAATGAAAGAAGATTTTGGATTTCAATCAAATACTTGGGGATTTTATTCGAATGAAAGACCACGGAGGATTTCAATCGAATACTTGAGGATTTCAATCGAATGAAAGACCGAGAAGGATTTCAGTCGATTGAATCCCTAAGGGACTCGATTGAAAGTAGCAATCGAATGCGAAACCCTTAGGCATTCGAATGCTCACTGAAAGCTTATGATTTTAAAGGTTCTATGGAATCCAACCTGCATAGTTATGTATGTTTTTGTGTAAATTAAGCATGCATCATGAGGAAAGGCCGTCGTAAGAGTTAGGACGACCTTAGATAATTAGAGGTTCACGTTAAAGTTTAATGAAGATCATAATGGAACCCTAGGAAACAAAGAAAGATTAGGAGGTCCCGACCCTAGTTGGCACGGGAGACCATAGTTAAGGAGTTAGTTATATGATTAGGAAACCCCTATTCTCTTGGCAAGGTCTTACAGACACGCCCCTCGCCAATTCAGTAAGATGAATTGGTTATGAGCAACGCAGGTAAAGAGACCTGATCACGACGAGAAATGGGCATAGGCCCAACTATGAACAACGGGCATAGGCTCAGATATGCAAAACAGGCATAGGTCTGTACAAATGAAATGATGACTAAGGGGCCCCACTTAAAAAGGAAAGAGAAACCAGATCGAGTCATAGCGCCGATCTAAACGTGTCCACGCCTGATCACTCATAGGTTTGATCCCTCGCCATTCCAAAAAGAGGGGGTGGTTGCACTAATTGCATTCGATGTTTACCTCCTATGAGCCTTGCATGGTTAGCTACCATACCGATAAAGAGCGCCGCCGGGTCGATGCAATAGTGGAAAAAATAGGTTGTAGTCTGAGGCCACGGCTACAAAGGTGCAAGGAATAAGTAGGACGCAGCCACAGAGCGCGTAAGAGATTCCCAGATTCCTTCATGCACTACGTAATTAAATGTATGCATTGATGAATGATGATATGATGATGAACGTGTATGTATAATTGCTTAAGCCTTATGTATAACTGTTCATGCATTATGTATCGTCAAGGGAACGTCCCAAGACGAATAGTATGTCTCTAGTAGCAACGTACGGTTAGCAAGCACGAAGCCCAGGTAATAAAAAGATTAGAGAGCCAATCACCTAGTAACATAGATAAAGCTGCGCAGAGTATAGGCCCAAGATCATAATCAGTAGGGTATTAGCTGCATACACACTTAGACTAAACTCTAAGCGGCCTGGAGAACAACCGAGAAACAAAAAGCCACGATTGAAATGTTACTCACTGAGGACCTACCGTTCTCACCCCCACTCGCTTATGGCTCCAGGGACTGAGGACGAGTCTTACTACGCTGATGCCGTGGAACCTGAGGAGAACCAGTGCAAAGACGCTTAGCTGGCAGTGTAGTAGATACCACAAGGAGAATAAATGTATTTGTGAGACAAGTGTATGGGCTATGTAATATAACTAGTATATGGTGTGTATTTGTATCTGCAGAGGACCCATTATGTGTGTAACCTATGTATTCACTAACTTAAATTCGACTCACTAAAGATATCGTTTGTTATATTATTCTGTTGCACGCACGACTCCTATATTCCAAACAGTATGTATGAACAAAAAAATTGGGTCCCTATTTTGTTAAAGCTAGTACTTTCGAAAAACTAAAGAAAAGACCAGGAAGTAAACAACCTAGTTGGTATTACGTACGGCTCGAGCGTACGGAATCGGCTAGAGGTAGGTTTTGTCCGGATGGGTAGGTTTTGCCCAGACGATAACTGGAAGTGTGCCAAGTACTACCGAGGCTTGAAGCCCGAGCTGAAAGTGTTCCTAGCAAGCTCAGGTGTGCGAGATTATGCTACGCTGGTAAACACCTGCTTGGCCCAGGAGGAGGCCAACCGGGACCTAGCCGAGGTGTGCAGCGAGCGCATCAAGAGGAGATTTGCTGAGGCAGGGAGCTCACAGATGGACCCATGAAAGAAAGGGCCATTTCAAGCCCCATTCCCAGGGCGGGGTAGGGGCCAGTATTCTCAGAGACCGCCGCAAGGGGTAGGGAGGTCGCAGAACCAGCTTAGGACGGGGCCACCCGCGTCACGACCTCAACCGCCCGGAGGAGCGAATCAGAAACTGCCAGAGGCCAGGCCAGCTTGCCTAAAGTGTAACAAGCCCCATTTAGGCGAGTGTTTGGTAGGACAAAATGTGTGTTATAGGTGTGGCCAAGATGGGCATTTCGCCAGGGAGTGCAGAGTACATCTGCCCACGCCCCAACGCCAGGGCCGCGTTTTCACCATGGCAGCTGAGGAAGCTCAACAGGAGGAAAGGCTCATCCTAGGTATGTGTTCTATAAACGGGAAATCATTGACTGTGTTATATGACTCCAGAGCCTCGCACTCCTTTATCTCTTATGGCAGTGTGGAGGAGCTACAATTATCTCCCACAATGCTACCATACACTCTGTCTGTGTCGACGCTTACTGTGCCATCTGTCAGAACATGTCAGGTGTGTCTTAGGTGCCCGTTTCAGCTACAGGAAAGGGAGTTCGTAGCTGACTTGATCTGCCTTCCCCTAGTCGGGTTGGATATGATACTAGGGATGGACTGGTTAAAGACCAACAAATTGGTGGTTTTCCCTCCACGAGCCGCGGAGGTGTCAATGTGGGGTGACGAGCTGCCGACATTATATTGCTACCAGTTAAGGGATCAAGGGTGCGTATTCCTAGCATCCTCGGAGGTAAAAGCTACAGATTGAAAAGTGGAGGCGATTCCAGTGGTATATGAGTACCCCGATGTTTTTCCTGACGATATTCCGGAATTCCCTCCCAAGCGGGAAGTAAAGTTCTCTATTGACTTGATACCGGGCACTGGACCCATTTCCATTACCCCATATCGTATGTCCCCGCTCGAACTATAGGAATTGAAGAAGCAGTTAGAGGAATTGATGGACAAGAGATTCATTAGACCGAGTGCATCACCGTGGGGAGTCCCGGTGTTGTTCGTCAAGAAAAAGGATGGCACCATGAGGCTTTGTATTGACTACAGGCAACTCAACAAAGTGACGATTAAAAATAAGTACCCACTACCGAGAATAGATGACCTCTTGGATCAGCTGAAAGGAGCCAGGGTATTTTCGAGGATTGACCTGAGATCGGGATACCGTCAAATACGGGTACGCGAGGAAGATATAGCTAAGACGGCGTTTAGGTCCCGTTATGGACACTATGAATTTATGGTAATGTCATTTGGGCTGACAAATGCCTCTTCCATTTTTATGGATTATATGAACCGCATTTTCCATGCCTATTTGGACGATTGTGTGATTGTCTTCATAGATGACATTTTGGTGTACTCAAAGGATGAGGAAGAGCATGCCCGGTACTTGAGGATCGTATTGGGAATCTTGAGGGCAAAGAAGTTGTATGCTAAGCTGTCTAAATGCGAGTTGTGGGAAAAGGAAGTGCAATTCCTAGGGCACGTAGTATCAGAGCAGGGTGTTGCAGTGGATCCCAGCAAAGTAGAGGCAATAAGGACTTGGGAGAGACCCACCTCAGTCACGGAGATCCGGAGTTTTCTAGGTTTCGCAGGGTACTACCGGCGATTCATCGAAGGATTCTCCAAAATAGCATTGCCACTGACGAAGTTGACATGTAAGGGAGGCAAACTAAAATGGTCACCAGAGTGTGAACGGAGCTTTACGGAGCTGAAGGAAAAGCTGACCACGGCTCCGGCCAGACCCCCAACTGCCTTTTGGAGTATATTGCGACGCATCAAAAGCCGGATTAGGATGCGTGTTGATGCAACAACGGCAGGTAATCGCCTATGCTTTGAGACAATTGAGGCCCCATGAGACCAACTACCCCACGCATGATTTGGAATTAGCTGTGGTGGTTTTTGCGCTAAAGATTTGGAGTCATTACTTGTGCGGGGTTTGGTTCGAAGTGTTTTCCGATCATAAAAGTTTGAGGTATCTTTTCGATCAGAAGAAGCTTAATATGAGACAGAGAAGGTGGACCGAGTTCTTGAAGGATTATGATTTCGGCCTAAATTATCATTCAGGAAACGCTAATGTGGTAGCTGACGCCTTAAGCCGGAAGTCATTGCATATGGCTCATCTAATAGTACGGGAGACACAGTTAATCGAGGAGTTCCGTGATCTCGACCTAACCGTCGCCCGTCGTAGCGATCGTCTGATATTGTGTCCTTTGCAAGTCACGAGCAACTTTAACCAAAGAATCATGGAGGCTCAAAAGGCATGCCAGGATAACTCGTGGAGCCAGTTTCGCAAGGCTATAGCGGCAGGAAAGATTAAGGAGGTAACCACAGACTCGGAAGGAATGTTACGGTTTCGTCAACGCATCTGTGTGCCCAGAGAGGGCAGTTTGCGAGAGGATATCTTGCGAGAAGGGCATAAAAGCTAGTTCACGATACACCCAGGAACCACCAAGATGTACCACGACTTGCGGAAAATGTTTTGGTGGCCAGGATTGAAGAGGGACGTAGAGGACTGGGTACAGAAGTGCTTAGTTTGCCAGAAGGTAAAGATTGAGCACCAGAAGCCGCCTGGACTGCTGAATCCTCCGGAGATTCTCGAGTGGAAGTGAAGTGGTATCGCGATGGACTTTGTTTCTGGATTGCCACGGACATGGGTAGGGACGGACGCGGTATGGGTGATTGTGGACAGATTGACGAAGTCTGCACATTTCATTCCCGTCAAAGTCAGTTACTTGATGGAGAAACTGGTGCAACTATATATCAAGGAGGTAGTTAGGCTACATGGGATTCCTTCTTCCATCGTCTCAGACAGAGACCCGTGAGTCACTTCTAGGTTCTGGATAGCTTTTCAGAAAGCCCAGGGATCCCAACTACATCTGAGTTCTGCTTATCACCCCCAAACGGACGGCCAATCCGAGCGAACTATTCAGATCTTGGAAGACATGCTGCGGGCATGTGCCTTGGACACGCCAGGTAATTGGGAGGAATTGTTGTCCCTCGTGGAATTTTTGTATAACAACAGTCACCAGGCCAGCATAGGCATGGCCCCTTTCGAAGCCCTCTACGGGCGGAAGTGCCAGTCACCGCTTTGTTGGAACGAGGGTAGACAGTACCAAGCGCTAAACTGCGAGGAGGCCCAAGAAGCGGAAGACATGATGAAACTCGTGCGACAAAGGATGGTTACTGCGCAGAGTCGACAGAAAAGTTATGCGGATAATCGCAGGAGACCCTTGGAGTTTCAGGAAGGAGATCACATTTTCCTAAAGGTCACGCAGGCAACCGGGATTGGGAGATCCTTGAAGGTAAGGAAGCTGAACCCAGGGTTCATGGGCCCGTTCCAAATTTTGAAGCGAGTAGGGCCAGTGGCCTACAGAATAACCCTCCCGCCGAACCTAGCCAATATTCACAACGTCTTCCATGTCTGCCAGTTGCGCAAGTACTACGCTTCCCCTGATCACGTGTTGCAACCGAAACAGGTACAGCTAAGGGAAGATCTGGCCTTACCCCTTACTTCTCAATGGATCATTCGCCAGACCCGGAACCAAGAAATCCCTATGGTGCGAGTAGTATGGGCAAACGGGGAGTTCGAAGAGCAAACGTGGGAACTAGAAGAGGACATGAGAAAAGCTTACCCAGAGCTATTTTGAAGGTACAAATTCTAACTATACTTAAATTTCGGGGACGAAATTTTTTGAAGGGGGTAGAATGTAACATCCTGACTCTCCCCTAGGAGGGCTGGTTGCAGAAACTATAACTCTGGTAGGGTGAGGAGTGTAAAGTGAGCTGATTATGGGATGGGGGAAATTATTTATGAGGCTTGCC
This sequence comes from Nissolia schottii, assembly GCA_003254905.1. Taxonomy (NCBI): domain Eukaryota; kingdom Viridiplantae; phylum Streptophyta; class Magnoliopsida; order Fabales; family Fabaceae; genus Nissolia; species Nissolia schottii. Next base: position 28,453 of record QANU01041802.1, read on the forward strand.
CCTTAGGCTGGAAGGGAAAACTAGGAGGTTAGGGTCCCACAGGGTGCTATAAGGTTTGTGTTCTGTTTGGACGAAAACGGGAATCCGGTTAAGGACCAAAGGGATCTGCAAAAGAGTGGCTGACAGAAACAAGCCCCCGAATGCCTTGTTTCGGACCGCCATCCCGCCGGGAAAAAATTCATATATCGCGAATATATAATTGGGATATTTCGGAGACCCGTGTATGGACCAGAAGGGGGTTAGAAGCGATTACCGTAGAACGAGAACTAAGATATTTATAATAACTATAATAATATAATAATAATTAATAAATAATTAAATTAATAATTAAAGCAACAGGGGGCCACGACTATAATGGGGCCACGACTATAAATGGCCCTTGATTGCAAAACCGAAGAGAGTTTTAGAACTCTGAGGTTTTCTTCAAATTTTCACTTTCCTAGTATCGTTCGATCACATCGCGAGAGCGCTACCGGACTTCCGAAAATTTCTTGGAGCATACCATTGCAACAAGGATTTTCTTTGCTTTCAACCTACCGACTCCAAATCCGCGTAGGAAGTGGGTAACTCTAAGCCCACTGTCTATGTGGTTTATTTAATGATTGTTTAAATGCATTTCTGTGTATGTGAATGAAAAACTATTTTACAAAAATTATAGGAAATGTGTTAGGAAAGTTAGATTTTGATGATTTTGAGGTTCAGAAATCATAACTATATGGATTGGATTATTGTAGAAGCGAAAAATGTTACGCGGAGCAAAACCCTGGAGAATTTGCTCTCTGGGGCGATTTTTTTTACTGTAGCATTCGATTGAATTCCCACGGATTCGAATGAAAGAAGATTTTGGATTTCAATCGAATACTTGGGGATTTTATTTGATTGAAAGACCGCGGAGGATTTCAATCGAATACTTGAGGATTTTAATCGAATGAAAGATCGAGAAGGATTTCAGTCGATTGAATCCCTAAGGGATTAGATTGAAAGAAGCAATTGAATGTGAAACCCTTAGGCATTCGAATGCTCACTGAAAGCTTATGATTTTAAAGGTTCTATGGAATCCAACCTGCATAGTTATGTATGTTTTTGTGTAAATTAAGCATGCATCATGAGGAAAGGCCGTCGTAAGAGTTAGGACGACCTTAGATAATTAGAGGTTCACGTTAAAGTTTAATGAAGATCATAATGGAACCCTAGGAAACAAAGAAAGATTAGGAGGTCGCGACCCCAGTTGGCACGGGAGACCATAGTTAAGGAGTTAGTTATATGATTAGGAAACCCCTATTCTCTTGGCATGGTCTTATAGACACGCCCCTCGCCAATTCAGCAAGATGAATTGGTTATGAGCAACGCAGGTAAAGAGACCTGATCACGACGAGAAACGGGCATAGGCCCAACTATGAACAACGGGCATAGGCCCAGATATGCAAAACAGGCATAGGTCTGTACAAATGAAATGATGACTAAGGGGCCCCACTTAAAAAGGAAAGAGAAACCAGATCGAGTCATAGGGCCGATCTAAACGTTTCCACGCCTGATCACTCATAGGTTTGATCCCTCGCCATTCTAGAAAGAGGGGATGGTTAAACTAATTGCATTCGATGGTTACCTCCTATGAGCCTTGCATGGTTAGCTACCATACTGGTAAAGAGCGCCGCCGGGTCGATGCAATAGTGGCAAAAAGAGGTTGTAGTCCGAGGCCACGGCTACAAAGGTGCAAGGACTAAGTAGGACGCAGCCACAGAGCGCGTAAGAGATTCCCAGATTCCCTCATGCACTACGTAATTAAATGTATGCATTGATGAATGATGATATGATGATGAATGTGCATGTATAATTGCTTAAGCCTTATGTATAACTGTTCATGCATTATGTATCGTCAAGGGAACGTCCCAAGACGAATAGTATGTCTCGAGTAGCAACGTACGGTTAACAAGCACGAAGCCCAGGTAATAAAAAGATTAGAGAGCCAATCACCTTGTAACATAGATAAAGCTGCGCAGAGTATAGGCCCAAGATCATAATCAGTAGGGTATCAGCTGCATACACACTTAGACTAAACTCTGAGCGGCGTGGAGAATAACCGAGAAACAAAAAGCCATGATTGAAATGTTACTCACTGAGGACCTACCGTTCTCACCCCCATTCGCTTATTGCTCCAGGGACTGAGGACGAGTCTTACTACGCTGGTGCCGTGGAACCTGAGGAGAACCAGTGCAAGGATGCTTAGCTGGCAGTGTAGTAGATACCACAAGGAGAATAAATGTATTTGTGAAACATGTGTATGGGCTATGTAATATAACTAGTATATGGTGTGTATTTGTATCTGCAGAGGACCCATTATGTGTGTAACCTATGTATCCACTAACTTAAATTCGGCTCACTAAAGATATCGTTTGTTATATTATTCTGTTGCACGCACGGCTCCTATATTCTAAACAGTATGTATGAACAAAAAAATTGGGTCCCTATTTTGTTAAAGCTAGTACTTTTGAAAAACTAAAGAAAATACCAGGAAGTAAACAACCTAGTGGGTATTACGTACGGCTCGAGCGTACAGAATCGGCTAGAGGTGTTTTAGACAACACACATCAACAAAAAACAAGAAAAAGGCAAAGACACGATCGAAGAACTGCAAAGCTCATATTAAAGGTTCAAGTGTTTTTACCTTAGAGTTTAATAGTTAGCACTTGTTTATGATATCATTGTTAATGGTTCATAAGGTTTTCATTCTAACAAGTCTAACACTTTTGCTAAAACCCTAAAATCAATTAGCAACACTTTTCTAGGGTTTGTAACACTTGGAAAACACTTTGCTGTGTGAGTAATAGATTACTGGATTTCAGTAATTGATTACCAGCATCAAAAATTTGAAAATATAACATTTTCTGCATGAGTAATCGATTACCAACTTGCTGTAATCGATTACCAACACGAAAATTTGAAAATAACTCAAATTTTATGTGAGTAATCGATTACCAATTCGATGTAATCGATTACCACTTCAAAGAATTTGAAAATTGGCAGTTTCTATGTGTGTAATCGATTACCACACTTGGTTAATCGATTACATGCTCGAATGTGTGTATTTTTTCATGAAACAGTGCGTTGTTTTGCATCTGTATGCTACGACAATGGTTCATGAACAGGCACCTCTGCCTATATAAGGTTGGAACTCATGCAGAACATCAGAACTACAATCGTTCATCAATTCTTACAAGTTTTACAAGTTCTGATAAATTTTCAAAGTTAATTCTTCAATCCAAAACTCAGAAAGCATTGAGCCATAACTGTCATATCTTTTGTGCTCTCTATTCAGGATTATATTCCTTGAGTTTAGGATTGATTCAAAAGCCATTGTACAAATACTTCTTCAACTTTTACTTGTTGTAAACACCGTAGTGTTCGGTGTGGCTTCTGATTATCACCGTAGAGTTCGGTGAGGGCATTGTGTAACCAGAGGAACGGTTGTGTTCTCTTGAAGTTGTCGGTGTAAGTGCCTCGGTTGTGAGGTTGTACACAACACAATTTACATAGTGGAAAAATCCCTGCATCAGAATAAGGGACTGGACGTAGCCTTCGGTGGTTGAAGGTGAACCAGGATAAATTCTCTGGTGTGATTTTTCCTATCCCTACACTCTTTACATTCAGCAATTTACATTTCCGCTGCTTTAACATTATCAATTATTCAGTTTATTGCTGAGTCTTGATCACAATTTGGGAATTAGGGTTTCATACCATTCACCATCTTCAAAGAATTGAAAATCGAGAAAAACAAGAGAAACCTAATTCACCCCCTCTTAGGTTGCTATCTGTAGTCACATAAATCAACATTAATTCAGATGTTAAAATGACTAATTCCACATTCTAATTACGGCAACCATGAATTAGATGAATTGATCTAGATCAGACTTAATGATTTTAACTTTCGTTCACAAACGATTAAGCATAACATCAAGCTTAGAATAGCAAAATTAAAACCTAACTTGGTTACAACTCAAATAATGTAGCTTTCACTCACACGATTAAGTCTCAAATCAAGATTCAATAAGCTAAACCAAGACTAGCATTAAGTACAAGATCAAATCATTAACATCATAGAACAATCATAGATTCATACAACATAAGTCAAGATGGATACATTTAAGGAATACAACGCAGCAAATCCCAACAAGAAGGAAAGTTAGCTATCTATAAACATGGATAGTTTACAAGCTTACAAGAAATTTAGGGAAAACAGCAGGTTGGAGAGCAACGATGGTTTGTTTCCACACTTCCACCATGAACTACCACCTTTGGAATTTCTCTAGCACTTCCCCTAAGGGATTCTCTAGCTCCTAAACCTTTCTTCCTATTCCAAACTCAAGTATGGAGTGTATAGTGTAGAGAGAATGGATGGAAAGTGATAAAATGAACTGCAGGTTGCTCCTCTATTTATAGGCCATGCTCAGGCCGATCAGTGGGTTGGTAATCTCGCTGAGCAGGTTGGTGAACCCTCGCTGAGCTGGTTGGTGAGATCGTTGAGTGCTTTGGTCATTTTTGGCGGCTTGGTAGGTGGGACCGCTCAACGGGTTGGTGAGGCCGCTGAACGGTCAGGTTTCTGTTTGTTTTTTTCCCTTATGTTTTGTAGCTCTTTCCAGTTCTTCTCATTTTTATCCATTGTAACAATTGCATGGCATTTTCCCTTTTGTAATCCTTCTTGCTTTTCTGCGAATGTTTTAACAAAATTTAACAATTTGTCCATACATAATCTATTCTTTGTATATTATCAAAAATTGTGTGAAAGTGGGGAATAATCTTGCAAGTTAGTATAAAACAAAGTTGATAAGTGTCAATTAAGTTCTTCAGAAACATCAAAATATGGCATTTATCAGGGTCCATTTGAGGCGTTTGAAAATTCTTGTCTGTGACCATACCTTTTACGGATATTTTTGAAGTGCTGTCGTACTCAGACAATAAAAAGGGTTTATTCTAGTGTCTGTAGAATTTTAAGAAAACAACCAGAATTTTTCCTACAGGCAATTTTAATTCCACGAGTTCATAATTCCAATGGTTCAACCAAACATGGAAATCCCTAAGTATTTATCTGGTGAGATTTTGCTAAGGAAAGAGTGGGATATTACATTCCTCCCCCTTAGAAAAATTTCGCCCTTGAAATTTCGTACCTGTGAATAATTCTAGGTAGGCTCTTTTCATATCCTCTTCCAATTCCCATGTTTGTTCCTCTACTTCTTTATTACTCCAGAGTACTCGTATCGTTGGAATTTCCTTGTGCCGAGTTTTCTGAGTCTTGTGATCCATGATCCTCTACGGTTGTAGGGGTAGGGCGAGGTCGTTCCATAGTTGAAGATCTTCGGGCTCCAATACATGCTCTAGAGATGCATGATATTTCCATAATTGTGAGACATAGAAGACATCACGGATATTTTCCAAATTGGGAGGGAGAGCTATGCGGTATGCTACGAGTCCAATACGCCCGTTGCAGGTGTAACTTTCAGGAAAACATGGTCCCCTTCCTGAAACTCGAGGGGCCTCCTTCTTTTGTCTGCATAGCTTTTCTGGCGGCTCTGGGCTGCAAGAAGTCTCTGACGTACCATCTTTACCATTTCGTCTGCCTCCTGGAGCTCTTCGGGCTCTAAGTTTTTGTAGCGATGACTGTCGTTCTAGCAGAGGGGAGATTGACATTTCCTTATGTAGAGCGCTTCAAAAGGGGCCATTCCTATACTGGCCTAATAACTGTCATTGTAAGCAAACTCTACGTATGGGAGTAGCTCATCCCAATTGCCTGGCGCATCCAATGCACATGCCCTTAGAATATCTTCCAGAATTTGGATTGTCCGTTCAGATTGGCCATCTATCTGCGGGTGATAAGCAGAACTCATGTGTAGCTGAGATCCATAGGCCCTTTGGAATGCTGTCCAAAATCTAGAGGTGAAACGTGGATTTATATCTGAAATAATGGAAGATGGTACACCGTGCAGTCTTACCACCTCTTTAATATACAACTGCACCAACTTGTTCATGGGATAGGTCATCCTTACCGGGATAAAATGAGCCGATTTGGTCAATCTATCCACTACTACCCATATAGCATCAACCCCTTTAGGAGTACGCGGTAATCCTGAGACGAAGTCCATCGCAATACCATCCCATTTTCATACTGGAATTTCTGGGGGAGTTAGTAGCCCATGAGGTTTTCGGTGTTCTACCTTTACTTTTTGACAGATTAGACATTTGTGCACCCAGTCTTCAACGTCCCTCTTCAATCCTGGCCACCAAAACATTTTCTTTAGATTGTGTTACATCTTGGTGGTCCCTGGGTGCATGGTAAAACGACACTTGTGGCCTTCTCGTAGAATATCCTCCCTTAGGCCGTCCTGATCGGGCACACATAAACGTTGATTAAACTGTAGTGTCCCATCGTCTCCTGTGGTCACTTCGGGAAATCTACCCTCTTCCACTGCTTTCTTGAACTTACACTAGTTGTCTTCTTGGCAGAATGCTTGAGCTTCTCTGATCCTTCGTTGGAAGTCACTGGTGATGTAACACCCTAGCTAACTGCATACCCTCGAGTAGTACGCAATGCTCACTAGGTTGTTAATCATTTGGTGGGATTACTTATAGTCCCTTAATATCTTTCGAAAATACTAGAGTAAGGAAAATATGGACCATTTTAAAACTTTTCTGTTTGTTACTTTATTCGCAAAATATGAGCCACACGTGAATCAAAGCATATAATACAAGTGATAGAGCTGAAGCTTAAAAGTGATAATCATTACTGGCATAAATAATTACATAACAAGTATCTGGTCCATCACAAATTACAACCAACAGAGTATCATAATAGTTTACATATACAAGCCAAGTACATCAAAATACATCTCAAAATATATCAAAATATGGCAAAATGTCCATCTGATGCCAAGCTAGACTGGCTCGCCCTCGGTCCTCTACTGCTCCACGTGCGGCTCCTCATAGGGCTCCTCGTAGCCTGTTAAATGCCTAATTTATGCAAATTCCATCATTTAAAAAGGCACTTAATTGCTTAGGTTTTAAAGAATTATCTAATGAATTCCTCATATTTTGTAGGTTTCTAATATATTTTGAAGATGGATACAAGCAGCTTAATTAAAGAATAATCCCATGAAGAATAGAGAAAAAGGGCAGAATTGGAAAAGAACTTAAAAGAGGAAAATCAGGCGAAAGAATCGCTCAGCGAAGGACAAGGAATCGCTCAGCGCCAAGGACAATATCGCTCAGCGGTTAACCCTCTATCGCTCAGCAAAAGTCTGTCGACAGCCACTTGCATTCGGCGCATTTATTGCGCCAGCTGGAGCCAGCTTGGCGCCGCCCTGCCACGTCGGCGCCGCCCTGAAAAAGCTGCCAGAGCATTTATTACTCCCCGTAAAAGGATAAGCCGCTCAGCGATACAAGCACCACCGCTCAGCGATAAGGACAGAATCGCTCAGCGGAGACACCAAAACAGCTGAGCGATGGACCCCGACTTTGCCTACAAATAGGGAGGCCGAGCTCTTCATTTCCATCATCCATTCCATCCCCAAATTCATCCCTCTTCCATCGAAATTACATTCTTCCTTTGTAGTTTTAGTTTAGTTTAGGTTAGGAACAAAGAGGAGGCTTGTGAAGGAGCCGGGAGAATCAAGGAAGCCTGGCGAAGCCGCTGTCATGACGGCGTGAGTACGTGTCATGGTAAGCGTCCAAACCTTGCCTCTGAGATATTCTTGTAACATGGATTCCTAATCCTCTTTTTGTTGGGATTTTGGTCATTATTGTAGTTTGCTTGTATCTATTTAACTATTGCATATGAATCTATCTATTTCTTATGATTTGCTTGAATCATTTTATGCCTAATGCTAGTCTTTGTTTAGTGTTTTGATCTTGACTTGAGACTTAGTTGTATGAACGAGAGTTATATTAATTAAGTTATAAACCAAGTTAAGATTAATCCGCTATGCTAAGCTAGATTCAAGACTTAAACGTTGTGAACGAATAGTTACAACCATTAGAGTTGGATCTAAATCATTCATCTAACCTTGTCGCCGTAATGGGACTAGAAGTTAATCGCTTTAACATCTGGAATAATTCTAGCGTACTTTGTTAAGCTCGTATACGAAAGTGACAGTTTAACAAGGGAAACCTGTAATCTTTTCATATGCGAAAGCAATGAAAAAGATAAGATCTGGTGGCGGGCAATCAATGAAATAGTAGTTCTATGTAATAAGTAACTGGATGCATGAAACTATGATGTGATTAAAATTCCCAACAAGCTCTGGAACTACCTCTGATTTGTTCCCTATTTACTTTTATGTTGTTTATTTACTTATTTTAATTATCAAAACAAATATCAAATCCTTCACTCTATTGTTTAATTAACTAAACTCAAGAACGGTATTTTTACAACTCTCTGTGGATTCGACTATACCCGACTATACTGCAATTGGATCCCTTGTGGATCTGAAAGCCGTAAAGTAGGTATATATTTAATTTGAACGACAAAAGCACAGAGAAGCTTTCTACGAGTTTTGGCATAGTTGTGACAAAACCTAAGCTGTGTGAAGATTAGAGAAAGTGGTTAAAAAGGCTTTCATCAAATTTGGCGCCGTTGCCGGGGAGTTGCGTCAAAATTACATCGCTTGAGTTTTGTTTAGTTAAACAATTGTGAATATTTGTAAAATATTGTATAGTCCTTATTTTCGTTATTTTTCTTTTATTTTGTGAACTCTTGTTTTAATCTTATTTGGCTAGTGTGAATTTTTCTTAGCAATTGCGAGGTAAGACTTCAAAAGATCAATTGTTGTTTGACCCTGAGATTGAAGCTACTTCGAGGAGAAACAGTAAAAAGAAGAAAAAGCAACTAGCCAAATAAAGAGCGGAACAAGAGACAACTTCATCATCAACTTCTTCAATAAATCAAGAAGAAACCATGGCTGAAACCACTGGAGCTGGTAATAATACAGGAACTGGCAACGCAACAGGAGCCAGCGACAATAGGGGTTTTGTAAACTTTACCCCTAGGAACATTATTCGGATGATCAGAACAACTGGAGCTCAAAGACAACCTCAGATGCAACCTGGTTTGGTGCAATTGTTATATGCTAACCCTTTTGCAGGTTTGGATCATGAGGACCCATATGCTCATCTGACAAAATTCTATGAACTCTGTAGGATCGCGGGAATGTCTGAGGCCGATGAAGAATCTATCTTTTTAAGGATGTTTCCCCTGACCTTGATCGGAAAAGCTAAAGAGTGGTTGCTTGATCAGCCACAACATATTCTGTTAAATTGGGATCAGTTGGAGGAAAAGTTTTGTGCAAGGTACTTTTCTCAATCTAAATTTATGGATTTAAAGACTGCAATTGCTACATTTGTGCAGGCACCTGGAGAAAGTCTCTGTGAGGCCTGGGAAAGATATAAATCCATGCTGAGAAAATGTCCTTATCATGGGTTCGATGCGCGCACACAAATCCACATCTTACGCAACGGACTCCAACAACAGCACAAACTAATGCTTGATGCTGCAGCCGGTGGACAGATAATGTCCAAAACTCCTGAGGAAGTAATCTCCATTATTGATTCCATGGCCTTGACAGATCAACAAGGCCAGTACCACAGAGGTCCTAGAAGAGGAGGAATGCTTGAGCTGGGAACCAATGATGCGATTCTCGCACAAAACAAGCAACTCCGGCAACAAATAGACGAGGTGAAAAAGGCCCTAAATGAGTTGCCGAGGCAGATCAAGGAAGCTCAAGAAGCAAAGAGGCAACAGGTATTTCAATGTGAAATTTGTAACGGTGATCACCCGTCTGTTAACTGTCATTTCAGGGAAGAGGAGGTTCACTTCCTTGATAACCAGCAAAGGCCGCCCTATCAAAATAATTTCCAAAGGGGGCCAAATTTTCAACAGCCATGGAGGCAAGAGGCCGGTCCTTCATTTAACAAAGCCCCACAACAGCCGTACCAACCACCCCGCCTATATCAAAATCAGCCACCAGTTTATCCAAGTCCCAAAATAGAGGAAACGTTTAATCAATTTATGCAACAATCAATGATTAATCAAAAGAACAACGAAGCCTCTATTAAGAATTTGGAGACACAACTGGGACAATTGGCTACTGATATGGCGGAATTGAAGAAAAGAAGATTTACGGCCAACCAGGAGCTAAATCCCAAGGACTCTTGCCATGGAAGAAGGTCCGATGATGAGGAGGGAAGTTAGAAAGAAAAATGCGTCGAGCTAAAGATGTTAAACTAAGCGCTGTCTGGGAGGCAACCCAGTATTTTGTAAGTTATATTATTTTAGTAGTTTATTAATTTTAAAGGTTAATTAATTTAAGGTGTTAAGAATATTCTTTATAATATGGTGAAAAAGAAATAAAGGTTTTCTAAAATCTTGTAATTAGGTTTGAAATTTAAAAAAAAAATGCTAATCCTTTTCAATTAAGCTAAACTTGAAGCATTTTTGATTTCTAAACCTAATAACAGATTTTAAACCTTTTTAAACAATTATTTGAGAAAGGTGCACATGAGTTAATTGAAAAAGGATTCTTATTTGTTTAAAAAAAATGAAAGGTAATTTTAGAGAAAAGAATCTTTTAAAAAAAAACACCTTAAGATGTTTTATTTTAAATCCATAAATCATTGTGGAAAATTCTGTCCACATTAGTGGGAACTTCTGACCACTTGAGCGGGAAGTTCTGTCCGCAATTGTAGGAAATTCTGTCTACAAAAGGATTCAAAATAAAATTATGATGTCTCTAATGCTACTTGGAAGAAAGGAAATTTTCTTTGATTATTTTTGCAGGCCGAAAAACAACCTATGAAGTTCCTACAAACATCAAAAGAGAGACACAATTCTGGAGGACGAAGAGCATGATTCCTCAAGGAGGATGAGCCTCTATCTCCTCAAAACATTGAAGCAAGATGAAGTAGCCCAAACAACTGCCAAGAGACTACATCAAAAAGGCTACTTCAAGACATTCACCATGAACAGGGAGCATTTTTTAATTTTCTAGCACCTTAGTTAATTACCTTAGTTAGTTAATATGTGCTTAAGACTTGTTTGTTTAAAAAAACAAAGTAGTAGTTTATTTTACTTGGTTTGATGCATGAACATAAATATATCATGAATTGAATTATTTCAATATCTATACTAGACTTGTGAATTCATGCATAGATACCATGAACATGTTCATATGCATGTCTCTGCTTGTTTGCACAAACATAACCTTGAAGATGTTTTGAAATCAAGGAAATAAATCCTAGCCATGTGAGGGAGTGAGCCTAAACACTAAGTGAGATAGAGAGAATCACCATTATTTTTGCACAATTGAATTTGTTTGAGTCTCTAATTTTGATAAATTGTATGGAAATAATAGGAGATGATCAAGGCATTTTGTTCTTTAGAATTTAAATCCACTTGGCCAAATAAAACCAACCTTTACTTAGGAATATCCTTTGCACCCCATTTGAGCCTAACATGAGAAAATTTTTGTTCATAATCCCCGAGCCATAAGTAGAAAAACAATGTTATCCCTTAATTTCTAGATTAAGAGAGCATTCAAATTGGATTATGTGCAAAGATCCAAGTCAGGGGGAGACAAGGATGGGCAAAAGTGGGAATGCACAAAAGAAGAATTAAAAGAACAAGAAGCAAAAAGTAGAAAAAGAAATGGTCTTATTCCCAAATAAAAAGAAAGAAAAAGAAAGGAATTGGGAATTAAGGAGAAAAGGGTTGAAAAAGAAAAAGAGAAAAACGAAAGTTTATTGGAAAAAAGAACGGGTGACAACAAGGAGATGGTTTTCATTGCTCTCTTAATTGGAAATATTTGCATAACCAGAAAAACCAATTTTCTTTGTAACCTGGCCCCATTACAACCCTTAAAAGTCCTTTGTGATCCTTGCATGACCATACCATGAATTGAATGGTGAGACAGGTAACAAATTTAAATTGTTGTGATCCAATGGTGATATTGAGCGAAACACTCACCTTGAACTGGTCCACTGACCATTGAGCGACAAAGATAATTTCCTTGGTGGAAAAGACATTGGATAATGTGATTTGTTTATGCTACTCAAGTAATTGTGCAGTTGACGTGTTCAGGTTCTATGGTGTCTCACTGGTCTCAAGTTTAAACCGTCTGAAATATTTCAATTCATTGCATTAACCGATTGTTCATAAGCATTAATCTTTTGTAAAATAATTCTACTACCCCTTGTTTGAGGACAAACAAGGTCTTAAGTCAGGGGGAGTATTAAATGCCTAATTTACGCAAATTCCATCATTTAAAAAGGCACTTAATTGCTTAGGTTTTAAATAATTATCTAATGAATTCCCCATATTTTGTAGGTTTCTAATATATTTTGAAGATGGATACAAGCAGCTTAATTAAAGAATAATCCCATGAAGAATAGAGTAAAAGGGTAGAATTGGAAAAGAACTTAAAAGAGGAAAATCAGGCGAAAGAATCGCTCAGCGAAGGACAAGGAATCGCTCAGCGGTTAACCCTTTATCGCTCAGCGAAAGTCTGTCGACAGCCACTTGCATGCGGCGCATTTATTGCGCCAGCTGGAGCCAGCCTGGCGTCGCCCTGCCACGTCAGCGCCGTCCTGCAAAAGCTGCCGGAGCATTTATTAATCTGCGTAAAAGGATAAGCCGCTCAGCGATACAAGCACCGCCGCTCAGCGATAAGGACAGAATCGCTCAGCGGAGACACCAAAACCGCTGAGCGATGGACCCAGATTTTGCCTATAAATAGGGAGGCCGAGCTCTTCATTTCCATCATCCATTCCATCCCCAAATTCATCCCTCTTCCACCGAAATTACATTCTTCCTTTGTAGTTTTAGTTTAGTTTAGGTTAGGAACAAAGAGGAGGCTTGTGAAGGAGCCGGGAGAATCAAGGAAGCCTGGCGAAGCCGCTACCATGACGGCGTGAGTACGTGTCATGGTAAGTGTCCAAACCTTGCCTCCGAGATACTCTTGTAAGATGGATTCCTAATCCTCTTTTTGTTGGGATTTTGGTCATTATTGTAGTTTGCTTGTATCTATGTAACTATTGCATATGAATTTATCTATTTCTTATGATTTGCTTGAATCATTTTATGCCTAATGCTAGTCTTTGTTTAGTGTTTTGATCTTGACTTGAGACTTAGTTGTATGAACGAGAGTTATATTAATTAAGTTGTAAACCAAGTTAAGATTAATCCCCTATGCTAAGCTAGATTCAAGACTTAAATGTTGTGAACGAATAGTTACAACCATTAGAGTCGGATCTAAATCATTCATCTAACCTTGTTGCCATAATGGGACTAGAAGTTAACCGCTTTAACATCTGGAATAATTCTAGCGTACTTTGTTAAGCTCGTATACGAAAGTGAGAGTTTAACAAGGGAAACCTGTAATATTTTCATATGCGAAAGCAATGAAAAAGATAAGATCTGGTGGCGGGCAATCAATGAAATAGTAGTTCTATATAATAAGTAACTGGATGCATGAAACTATGATGTGATTAAAATTCCCAACAAGCTCTGGAACTACCTCTGATTTGTTCCCTATTTACTTTTACATTGTTTATTTACTTATTTTAATTATCAAAACAAATATCAAATCCTTCACTCTATTGTTTAATTAACTAAACTCAAGAACGGTATTTTTGCAACTCTCTGTGGATTCGACTATACCCGACTATACTGCAATTGGATCCCTTGTGGATCTGAAAGCCATAAAGTAGGCATATATTTAATTTGAATGACAAAAGCGCAGAGAAGCTTTCTACGAGTTTTGGCACAGTTGTGACAAAACCTAAGCTATGTCAAGATTAGAGAAAGTGGTTAAAAAGGCTTTCATCATAGCCCTCATACTCTTCGCCTGCTCCTGGAAGCATAAGCGAGTGGGGGTGAGAACAGTCGTCCTCAGTGGTTAACCTTAGCATAGGGGATCTCTTTTCTCACTTATCAACCAGGCCGCTCAGGTGTTTCTAAGTGAACATGCATACTAACATCCTACTGATTATTATCTGGCCTAAGGTCCTGAACGCTTTTATCTACTTTACTAGGTGACTGGGGAACTAGTCTTGCTTATCTAAGTTCTCGTGCTTGTTAACTTTTCTTGCGTACATACCTAGTCGTCTCGAGCGTTCTCTTGACGGTACTTACTTCATACATATACTTACATACTTAATCATATACTAATGCATCACATACTTGTTCATCACATCATTTCATACACATTCATTTCATACTCTATGCATGGGTTTCTCTTACGCATACCGGCTTGCCCGGGTTAGCGTCCTTCTTTTCTTTCCTTACGCATACTGGCTTACCCGGGTTAGTGTCTTCTCATTCTTTTTCTTACGCATATCGGCTTACCCGGGTTAGCGCTTTTCCTCTAGTCCTTCGCCCATGTAGCGTGGCCAAACGACTACAACCACTTCTGTTCCCAACTTGACGACGACCCAGCTGCGCTGACACCAAAGTGGTTGCTAACCACCGATGGGGTCTAGTGTCCATCGCCGCCAATCAAGTGGGCT